>JBBPKD010000085.1:0-43332 GCA_038089075.1 Singerocomus inundabilis
TCTGTAGTCATACATCCGGCCAAAACCGTTTCTTCATCCACCACTTGACGTCGCTCCTTGAGACCAGCGTCCAACGAGGGTAGGAGTTCAAGGGCGCGGGACTTGTGCAAGGCAACATTATCTGGAGTTATCCACTCCCCCAATCCATCTTCTTCATCTACTGAGGGATCATCGTAAAGTGGTGCTTCTAGCGTGTAATTTGCCGCAGAGCCTCCACCAGACCATGAAGGCCGTGGTTTCAAATCGAGAGGCTCGTTTCCAGGAAGTGAAATGTTTGATCGGCTTTCTACTGATAAATCCCTTGTCAAATGACTGAGATCGTCGATATCCTCTTCCTCGACAGCTTGTGGACCCGTCAGAGGTAATTGCGACGGATCTAACGGTTCCGAATCTGCATATGAGGCTATAGGTATATCTTGCGCATCACCCGCGGAAGCGGTTTCTGCGATTGAATATGGCACCTCTCCATCTCTGGTGTTTTCTAGTTGGCTCTAGAAACGACGGTAAGTACGCATCCGGAACATGTCGGAAGGATCGGTTTACCACTTGCTTTTGTTTTTCTAAATACTCATTCTCCTCGAGTTGCAGTGTATGGGTCAGAGCGAGAACGCATATATCAGCGTGAGACAAGGCGGCATAGTCACCGGTTTTTTTTGCAAACTGTATCACTGTTGGCACGATGATCAGACAAAGATAGAGAGAGAATACAGGGTATGATAGGGACCTTGGGTGAGTGAGCTGGGATCAGGATTTCGGATGTTGACTCGGACACCGGTGGAGAGGCCCAGGTGTTCAAAGTGTTCGCGAGCTCGTTTATCTTTGAGCTCGTCCAGCACCTGCGGGACGGTGAGATATGTGTCTGCCAATCCCCGGAGCGGAGAGAGAGAAAGAAGAGGGCCAGAATCAAGGACCAAGTTCTTGCAGCGCTGTGGCATGGTGCTGGTCACCCGACTCGGTGAGCCGTGGGATATGCCTCTTGTGTCGTATATATGGCCAGGCAGAGCAAAAGGAAAATCGCAATGACCATGGCGCCCAAACAGCAAGTCTTCCATCACATCCACCTGTATTTGCTCATCAAATCTTTAGATACCGCGTCGTCGTTCTCCCCGGAGATGGGATCGGTAGGACCTCCCCCAGTATGCTCGCTCATTCTGACCATCCTGTTCTTCAAGGTCCCGACGTCGTCACACAAGCCGTGCGAGTATTGGAGCTTATCTCAGAGACATCGTCCACAACCAAGCTTATACTCGAACCCCACGACTTTGGGGGTTGTGCCATCGACAAGTATGGCGAGCCTCTGCCTCCTTCAACTCTCAAGGCTTGCCAAGAGGCAGATGCCATACTACTCGGTAAGCATGACACATGACTATTGCCATAGGACTCACGGTTCTCTAGGTTCGGTCGGTGGTCCAAGGTGGGGCCCAGAGGCCAAGGTTCGCCCAGAGCAGGGCTTGCTTGAAATGCGCAAAGCACTTGGTCTGTATGCCAACGTGCGACCTGCTAACTTTGCGTCCGACTCTCTGCTCTCCTACTCTCCTTTGAAGCCAGAGATCGCCAAAGGTATCCACATGATCGTCATCCGCGAACTTATCGGTGGTCTCTACTTTGGCGCCCGCCAGGAGCAGGGTGACGGAGACACCGCATACGACACAATGGTGTACAGCGTTCCAGAGGTACAAAGAATTACACGTGTCGCAGCACAGATTGCACTGTCTGCAAACCCACCCCTCCCTATCCACTCAATCGATAAGGCCAACGTCCTCGCGAGCTCGAGACTTTGGAGGAGAGTTGTGATCGAGACCTTGAAGAACGAATACCCTCAATTGACTGTCGATCATTACTTGGTCGACACTGCCGCGATGCTGATTGTGGGCAACCCAAGCAAACTGAACGGAATCATCCTCACTGAAAACATGTTTGGTGATATGTGTGTACCTTGCACGCCATGACTCCCGCTCGCCTGACAATCCTCGTTCCTAGTCTTTCGGATGAAACCAGTGTCATACCTGGTTCTCTTGGCTTATTGCCTTCTGCATCCCTCGCAGGAGCGCCAGCATCGCCTTTAGACCCGTCCTTCGAACCTACGCCAGGCGTCTATGAACCGATCCACGGTTCTGCGCCAGACATTGCTGGAAGAGGGATTGCGAACCCCGTTGGAACCATCCTCAGCGCCGCGATGCTCCTGCGGTACTCCCTCGGGCTTGAGAAGGAGGCTCAGGCTGTAGAAGCTGCCGTTCGCAAGGTTCTCGATGACAAAAGCATTGGTGGTTATGGCACGAGAACAACCGACTTGGGTGGCAAAGCCACCACCGTTGAATTCGGTGACAGGGTGATTGACGCACTGAAACAATTACTTTGATTGTGTTGTACTAGGCATAAATGTGTGACGCTGTTGTATAGATATGTAGAGAAAGTAGGAAGTCGTGTAAAACAAGTCCAGAAAGCATAGAATGCTATTTTTTGTTCACCACCCCTTCCTCAGCCCTCCTTCAAGAGGTGGGCCAACTCTCTTAGGCTTCGTAGACTGAGTCTTAAGTGCACCTTTTTCATCCAGCAATAGTTTGTCGATCATTCCTTGGATCTACATGGGTACAAAGGTAGGTCCTTACCGCAAGGCTCTAGTTGAGTTTGCGAGTTCCGTAAAGTCCCCCTGCGAGCCGTACGTTCACTGATAAAGACTCCTCATATTTAATTCACCTCTTCGTGACGGAGAGGTTTCGCCCAAGCATCCGTGCGTAGTGAACATAGTGCGTCCTTATCACGACTCGTTTCGCTGGTTTGGGATACTTTGTTCGCGTTCAACGAGACCGAGTCCGTTTTCTACATCAGGAAAAAAAAAATCCAGCGTATGAAGAGTGAACAACATATAACGCTCGCAAATCACTGAAAGTGCCTTTTAAGGACCTAGAACATATTCGCCAATTTACTCGCGGCAACCCTCGCATCCAGCCGTGGCCGCGAGGGCTGCACCCGCATGGATTGCGACATATTCGTCGGTGCCAAATGGGCGAGAGGATCAAGGACTTGTTGTATTCTCATAGATGCTGCTGGCGAAGAGAGAGGATCGGCACCAGTAAGAGGATGACCAGACGACGAAGGCATAGGCGTGGACGTCTGTACAATATCGCCGAGCGGTCCTTGAGGGTGTGAAGACGAAGAAGACGAAGAACCAGAAGCCAGCGGTCCGAAAGGTGAAGGTGTGGGTTTCACGAACATGGACTGTGTCCCATCTCCGAAACGACCACTTTGCGACGGGGGAGAAACTGGAGCGGACAATGGAGCAGTTGAGCCTCGTTCCGTGGATGGACCCGCACTTGGTGACTGTGGAGTAACACTGTGTGGTCGGAACACAGGTTGATTTGCGGGTGGTGTGCTAGCGGGGAAGCCACTGGATGACCGTGGTACAGGAGGCGCAGTGACAACGGCTCTTGCTACTGACTGGGTATCGTTCTCCAATGGCGGAATGATGGAAGGCTTTGGAAAACCATTAGACTTTGGAGGGGCAACTTTCTGGTTGGCAGTATTAACATCTACTCTGAGAGATTCGAGCTCCCGCAGCAACTGTTTCTCGTACTGGATGGCGGAACGCGCATGCTCAATCAAGGCAGCAGTTATATCATCTGTTACTGTCTTGGTATGCGTTGTCAAAGCACGATGAAGGTTTTGAGAAATGCCATTGGCGCGTTGTGCAAGTACTTGCTCATATTTGTTTGCCTATAGAAACTCCTCAACGACCAGCGTTTCACATGGGGAGAAACCGTTACCTCTTCCATCTCTTCCAGTGCTTCATCCACGCGTTCTGGTCGGATATTAGAGCTAGCTTTCAACCTCTCTATGTTTCTTCTCTTGGATATCGTCGCTTTGACAGCAGCTTGGTACTCCTCCAGAACACCCGCTCGTTGAAGTAATGCCTCCTTGGCAGAGCGCGCGTTCATTCCTTGGTAGCCAAATGTATCTCCAACGACTACACATTCACTTATGGACTGTGCTTGGTCAAGGTCGGCAAGGCTATGCCACGCCCTGCCTAGTTTCCGCAGTGCGTTCCCCAGTGGGGGATGAGCTTCTGAAGATGCGACGTTGATCAACTTGTTCCCCATTTCGGCATGTGCAGTGGACAACGCTGTCAAGACATTCGGCACTCAAGCTGCGTTCAACACGAGCGTAGAGGACACCCACATCTCCTGGTTATCGAAAGCTTATCAACGGCTTTTGCAGCTTCGAAAAATTGGGATTCAAGCTTGGTAAGCTCGAATCTGGCACGTTGAAGCCCTTCGTCTTCATCTGGCACACTGCGGCGGATGAGTCCAAACGCAGAACCTACTTTCCGTTTCGGACGGGGCATAGGCTGATAACCAAAATCGCTCTCGATAAATGACCGCAAGTCCTCGTCATGCATAACAATCGGGTCTTCGCATATCCGTGTCAACCATCTTTGCAACATGATTCGTACTAGGCGATCATCTTCTTCATCCGTCGGCGCTGAGGTCTGTGCAAGGGGAAGAGCAGGGACGATCGTGTGCGGGCAATTATTGAGCAGGGCGTCATAGAATTGTTGAAACTCGACGAACGATCGGGAGACATTGCGGTACGTCGTACCCGTGAAATTAGAAAGGTTCGTCTGTACATATGAGAGTAAAAAGATTGGGCGAGTGTCATGAATAGAATACGTACTTGGGCATCAAATTTGAAGAGAATGTCCCTTCTGTTGCGATCTAACCCGGTGATGCGTACACGAAGATAAGGCTCATTCTTTTCGTATTTTACGCCATTGGAGCCTACTGTAGTTTGAGGAGAGATGAGACCGGGTTCTGGTGCACCGTAGATTCTAGGCTCTTTTCCAAAGAGGCCGTCCGACTCTGTCTTCTGGGCGATGAGCGAGGACGGGGAGGCACGACGAAGATGGGGTATTGGAGAGTTGGGCTGGTGTGGCGTAGTCGGCCACGGTGGGATGGATTCGTTGTCTCCATTGGCGAAGATGGAGCTCGTCGAATTCAGCGGATCGTGCATTGGCAGACGTCAATGTCTCGAGTTTGAGTACTTCAAGCGAAACCACTAGGATGAATAGATTATGTAATCAAAAGGCTTAAACTGTCTACTATATAAGTTATCTCTAAGGTTAGGGTTTGCTACTGGCTTCCCTCCCGTCTACCATGCTCAACGGTAGCATGTGTCCCATCCGCAAGACCTTTGTCCGCAAGTACTTGTCCAGATCCGCACTATGGGCCATATCCCCACCAATCATGGTGACACCCATCCGGTGACTCTCGAACGCCTCTTCACTCGAAGAGGGCACTGGCTCGGATTGGCACTTCCACGACCTGGGCACCATCGGTACGCGCTCGAGCACTCTTAACCCTTCTCTCTCGAGTGCCATCACCTTTTCTGGATTGTTCGTCAACAGTCGGATACCCTCCCCTTGCTCTGAGCCGAATCCAAGGTCTCTCAAGATGGCCACTGCGACGTCATAGCCACGTTCATCGGCCTTGTGTCCCAGCAGGAGATTAGCTGTGACGGTGTCGTGTCCCACATCTTGGAGGTTATAAGCTCGGATCTTGGACAAAAGACCAATACCACGGCCCTCCTGACGGAGATAGATCACAGCTCCTCGGCCGGGAATAGCTGCTGATGACGATGTCGAGGTGCGGATAGGTTGGGAGATGAGACGAATGGCCTCGTCGAGCTGTTCTCCGCAATCGCAGCGCATGCTTCCGATAGTTTCACCAGTGAAACATTCGGAATGAATCCGGACGAGTGGTAGTGGAACGTCTGTGGGTCGACTGGACCGGTCTATGGGACAAGAAGCGATTTTAGTTTGAGGGGTGAGCCTCCCCACATAGGCACCTCTCAGAATCCGATCCTCTTGTGTTTCGCTGTCACTCCATATCGCATCTAAAGAGATGCTACGTATAGGCGGTGCAGTGGACTGATTGTCTGTGGAATATTGTGCGGGATCTATGACAATGGCTAGATGTTCCTTGCTGTCGTGATTGTTGTGGTAGAGATGTAAGAAGACTGTGCCGTGAGGAGTGGGTATACGGGTGCGGGCCATGCACCGAACCTGAATCCCCGTGTCAGGAGGGAGTTTTTCACGTGAAGGAAGAATGCCCGTCGAGAGCGACTCCCTTTTTCGAGATACAGATGGCAAGAGGATCTCGGTAGAATGCAAGGAGCTGGGTGAGCGCGGTATATTCTCTTTCTCCTTGGCTTGTAGTGACTGGACTTGGGCTTGCAGGCGTAGCCTTCTCGGCGCTTGTCCGCTGACATATGGTGACGGCTTGTGGTCCGACACTGCGGCCGAATCATCCGAGCGCTTGATTCGTTCCGGGCTCTGTGAGAGGGGTAGGAGACTGGCGTGGCCAGAGTGATTGCGGGTTATGTGGGGGCCGGATGCTGCGGCTGCGGCGAAGATCAAAGAGTCGAGCGCTTCGTCTCTCTTGGAATGGGAGCGCTTCAGTGAGCGGGAACGGGAAAATAGGTCCTGTATGGCATCGGACTCTGCACTGAAGTGGGAAGAGAGAACCGGTGACTCTGCGAGGGCCATTAGACGAGGGGAGGAGTGAGGGTGACGAGGAAGAGAAAGAGAGTGGGAGGGAGCCGGGGCCGTGTTATCTGTGAGCTGACCTACTGGCACGTGACAGGCGCACCCCAGATTGGTCATGCATGACATTGACCGTTCTCAGCTGTGACTCTGCTAGGTACCACTAATTAGAGCTATGGTTTGCTTTGCACCTGCCTCGTGTGGAGTCGCTCGACACGTTCACGCCTCTCCAGTCATCACTAACGCAGGATACGACTGCAAGTAGTCTGCCTCCAAAGCAAATTTGAAAGCGTCGTGTTCGGCGGCATTGGCGTCACACTCGACCTGTGTACCAACCCATGACTCACAGCGACCCAAAGACTGTCATCCAGGTCGCACAAGGTCAACAAGAATCGTCTCCACGGATGTGCAGAGAGTGAGTACAGGCTAGCTTCATCTGCCTCTCGAGCAGGCACAAAGTCGTCGACAGGGATATGAACCAACCACAGCTATCGAGTCATCCAGAGACACCCACTTCCCCTCTAGGTGTTGCCAATAGCACGCCTATACTAGAACCCGTGACCCTGCTAGGACAGCATCAAACCGCTCTTTGTCGCATCCAGACACTCGAAACTCACAATGCAAAGCTATACGAAGACAACTCCCGACTAGTGAACGCGGTCAACATGCTCAACGATCGCTTAAAGTTCATTGGTGTATCCCAAAATACCCAAGTACTCTACCTCGCAGACGTGCAGGAAAAACTGCACTCGAGCGAGGCAAATCGTGCATCAATCAATCGAAAGTACCAGGAGCTGCTGCGGTGTATTCCAGCCGGCTCTGCACAATATCACTTTAGTGTAGAACTCCAATCCCTCCGGGACGCATATGCATCGCTCGACCGGGAGTACCGCTTCTTGAGGGACAAATACGTCAAGCTGAAAGCTCTCGCTGACTCGAACCGTATGGTCCAGCAACAGGCACAGATTATGGGCGAGTGCAATCTTTTGCTGTCAGAGATGTTGACACTGAAAGGTCCTGACCTAGCTTCCGCCCCACGCACAACACAAGATCTGACTCCAGTAACGCGTTCCGAGGTGGGTTTACTCGCGATATCCAATCCATACCCACGCCGATGGACTTGTGTGCTACTTCACTAATACCACGCAGTTCCGTCCCTATATTCAAGGCCAGAATAGTTCCATATCGCCATCTTTCACACCCTCTGGTTCCTTTCTGCTCTTTCCGGATCAAGGAGGGGATCATCGACGACGCAGTTCCGAGAACATTATAATCAAGGTTCGTTGCACTACCTAAGAAATACAGGTTGCTCGACCTAGTCTAGTCGTCGCTCCGCCCAGGTACAACACCCATAGCCACGACATGGTTGGAACCTCTTCCCACTCCACCACCAAGCGCATCACTGCCTGGGGCCCAGATTTCGCCAACAAGTTTCCCTATCCATACACCAGTCCTCGCTAGATCCCTTCCACTTTCACACCGTGCGCAAATAAGCGAGGACCCGCATACTTTGTCTGGACTGTCCGACGTCACACCACCTCGACGTCCTGTAGGGCAGGGTGCTTTAGAACAACTCAAAGCAGACGACCATTTCCATCAGTGCTCTGGCGAGGCTACTGACATAGTCCACAATAAATCAGCACTATGTGATCGACAAACCCTAGTTCCTGCTTCATCAGAATCGAGTGCGCGTCCACTAAAGCGATCAAACACTGAGCTCCGGAGTTCTACGAGCCTGGGAGGGGAACATAACTATAAGAAGCCACGGACCGAAGGAGAGGTCGACCGTCCAGTGAATATCAACGCTGATGCAGACAAGATACAGTCGCTACCAGCTTCCGCTGATCCCCACAGTGATCACAAGCTGTCCTTATCCGATTCGGATATTCGATCATATGAACGCTGTGTGGACCTCATCTTCGAAAAAGATGCAGATGTTGAAAATGGTGTCTTTTGCGGTCTATGCTAGTGAGTTTTTTTTATTTGCCACTTGTAGACACATGATTCGACTTGTTATTAGCGACCGATATGATGCGAAAATAATCCCACAGCTACCCGACGTATTGATTCAACCCGACTTTGATTTCCTCGTGAGGCACTGTATGACTATGCATCCAACCGTATGGGAAGATCTCCTCCGCAAGGCCTAGGAGGCAGTCGCTCGCATGGTACTTTATCCTACGTCCCCTTCATACTTCGTCGTATCCACTTGATAATTACACAAATATGTGTATGCAGCATAATTGAAATTCAGTCGTCATTTGAAGCTCTTGAACAACACGTCTGTACGCGTGAACATGACTAACAGGCTGAAAGAATAGTGAACTTCTATTGATCTGGTGCTGGCTGTACAGTAACTAGCAATGGACGGTCATTGCTTCCACCGTAGCTCAACTGCGTGTAAATGATGGAGATATTGAGAGTAGATTCGCATTCATGTACGATGAACACAGTACTAAAACTGGATGTTCATGGCTCGATGTGGTGTGCGAGTTTGGTCAAAAGAGTTGTTAGTCGAGTGATTTCGTACTCTACCAACGTCGCATTCCGTTCGTATAGAATCGCTTCGGTAAGAGAAGGAAGGGTTGTCGCGCCATAGCCTAATTAATACATTAGGCGAGTATTCTTCTCAAGACCACTGAGGACTTACCGAGATACTTCCCAGGTGCGACACCGAGATGCCTGAACCATTCACGATCTTTTATTCCTTCCTCCGAGATAAATCCTCGTTCAAACGAGGTTAGTTTCTGGTTCACTTCCTTCACTCTGATAGCCGCCCTGGTCAGGTCACAGAGTGCGTCTTTGCGGGACTCACACACGTCCCGCTCGGTGAGGTCCCCTGCTATATTCAGCACGTCCAGTACAGGAAGCTCCAACTCTACACCGTCATGCTCGGGTAGCGGAGGATCGACCCCAAGGTGGCGCTTGATCCAGTTTCCGATGCGACGCACAGCACGGCGGAGAAACTGCCGGCAAGATAATTTGTATAGTGCTTCATAAAATGCCTTTCCGGCTTTGACTTTCTCAGCATCGAGCCTTGTACTCGCGTGCAGTAACTTCGAGATAGCCTGACGAATCCTGTGGAACTCTGTGGCATCGATTTCAGAGGCTAAATCTTCCACACTGACATAGCTACGTTGGTCAGGAACAAGCTCTAGGTGAAGTAACACTCACGTGTCGACATAGGAATCAAGTTGCAATGCATATTCGGTGGTGTTGAGAGGTATGATGATCGAATCTGACAATCGGAGGGCAAGAAGGCCCAAGGTTCTCGCAAGTGCAACCTAAGCAAAATGAAATAATCAGACCCAACGAGATGAAATGCGCCATTAATACCAACGTGACGGTAGAATCCAGGGTCAGCATATGTCTCCTGCCACATCTGAGAATCATAAATGGAGTGGTAATGGTAAGGAGGGTCTGTAGGTGTGGAAGAGAAGGTCTGATCAGAGCTAGCGACCTGTCGGATCGTGTTAAAGGAATATCGAGAAGTTACGAGTTTGGTGACTGACACCGAGTCGTTGTAAAAATACAGTGAAATCACTTCCAGAGCCAAGTGGCGATACCTCGCGAACATCATCCTCCAGAGCCGTGCGAGACCCACTACGGTTCAATGCGGCCCACGTACAAGAGAAATCCGTATCCTGTTTTTCGGTGTATGGTCCAGAATCGTAAAGTGCATCCCAAACTGTCCTGCCGGAGTCAGTAGGGTGAGCGACGTCTTGAGCATTGCGTTTGATCAAATGTGCAAGTGAAGGGGACGCTGACGCTGAGTAGCGTGACCCAGAAACAGAAACATCTATCACCACTTCTCAACATCAGTAGTAAAACCAATTGGCTAATCGCTTACCGACATTGATGTAGGAGACGGCGTAGGCCTGAATCCATTGTGCAAAGTCCTCCCCCCACTCTGTGCTTCCGATGAGACCGTACTGTAGCAAGATGGCTAAGGACTACTCTCGAAGGCAATGAACAGCTGCCCACCTCCTCGGCGTCCCAACTCGCAATGACAAGAGTTCGAACTGGCTTCCAGCCGCGCCTCATCAACGCACCAAGACCCCGAACAACCTCGAGCAAAGACACCGTGCCGGACGTAGGATCGGCGGCGCCCATGACCCAAGCTATGATGTATAAGACATTTAGCAAATTTTTATGCCAGATGAACTACCGACCGTCTCTGTGACAGCCAAGAATGACCACCTCGTGCTTGATGTAACCGGGAATGACAGCCATCGTGTTCCAGATGGGGGTCACCTTGGTGTCGACTATTAGGTTGGAAAAGATGTCAATCATCACCGGTCATGATTGTCTCTATGATACGCACCATCATTGATCATCTTAACTATATGACTGCTGAGTTTCCCATCAAGTTTCCTGCCCTCTGTAATGCCGCCAAGCTCCTGCTCAAACAAATATTTTGCATTCGCCCAAGAAAGCGGTAGGCTAGGGATTCGAGGTATGTTTCCACCCTCAACACGAGTTGCATTCTCGTACGCAGGATAACCGGGTGTAGTTGGATCGCCTGGATAAATTGACAAGTATTCGACAGAGCCACGCTGGATTGATGTCGGGTTGCGTGCAGGGCCAGCGGGATATGGCAGATAGCCATTCTCAACGGTCACGACACCGTCGTCGCGAGGATCAGTGTAGATAAGCACTCCAGCTGCGCCGCGATCTTCAGCACCTTTGACCTTAGGAAACCCACTCAGCTTTAAAATGGAAGCTCATGCAATTTACTACTTACTTTGAGGCCGCGGAAGGTCTTACCATAGCGAACGAGGACAATTTTCCCAGTAAGATTTACACTCATCGCTACGAGCGCGTCAAAGTCGTCTTTCGTACCGTAGTTGGCGTACACGATTGGACCAGCAGCCTCACCGGCGGCACTAAGCCCATGCCAGGGTGGGACAGCATGCTTGTACCTTGCAGCCGTTTCGTCGCCGGGGTCACCATCCTCAGAGAGATCTGCGGTCCAGATGGGCTTTCCATCCTGACCAAGTATCTCGAGGGAAATACCGTCTGCATTACCAGTGTTCATAACGGGGTAATAGGTGTCAATCCAAGCATTTGGTGAGTTGAGTGTCGACGTGATGCCCAAAGTTGCTTCGCGCGACTCTGAGGAGCCAGCATCGAAGATAGGTTCGACCGAAGAAGAGGGAATACCAAGCTCATTCTGAAAGAACGATAGAATGTCCTTCGCATCCTGAAGGTCCTCCGTTGAGCCCGCTAAGTGAGGATGGGTTGCATAGAAATGTGAATTCGCTAAGGCAGAATCATTGGAAGGAACAATGCTGTACATGTGTATCTGTCAGTTGCTAGCCTCGAATTTCGAGATGTGAGAGAGACTGACATAAAAGCATCTTCGATGCGGCTGATGTAGTTTTCAAAGGACTTGCCACCATCAAGGCGGGGATGTTTACAGACCCACAACTGAAAGGGACGAGACAAGTGATCAAGGAGGAACAGGGAGAACACAGCGCAAATGCAGGTCAGGAACGTTCGGAAGCGCGTGGGGCGAGCACGCCCGCGTGTGGCAGCTGGGACTGCTGGAAGAGCGAGCTCAGCGTCCTTGTCGGTGTTGAGGCCCATATGGTGCAAGTAGGTGGGATCTCTACGCAGGCTGGTATCTGGCATGGGCGCAGAACATCGTCGCTCGACCAATGCTGTTATACCGACTCGCTAAGGGACATACGTACACGATGGTGTGAATGAAGGTGGTGTGGTGTGAATCCTTTGCCTGCCTACCACTCAAAGCTCGTACCACACGATGCCCGACGACGATTCCAACGGCGTACCTACTGTCGAGTCTGTGGCACCAAGTGAATCTGCACACGAGACACCATCCGCAACACCTCAACTCGCCCAAGACGTCGCCGTATCCCCGGACCGTGCAGAGCTACTCACACGCGCACGAGCATTTCTGACTTCTCCCCAAGTACGGCTTCAGGACTCAGACGCGAAGCGGGCTTTCCTTGCGAAAAAAGGGCTCACCCCGAATGAGGCCGACCAGCTGCTCCGAGAGTCGGTTCGTCATCAGTCGCTTGGTCCTGTACATGCTCATTCGTTTCGCAGCCTCCATCTGTGCCACCACGCACTTATCCTCCGCCACCTCCTTCTAACCTGCCCAGCCTTCTCGTCGGTGTTGTTCGAATATTCACTTGGTTAACCGGTACCTCTGCAATTGTCCTCCTTATATACTACGTACGACACGGCTTTAGACGTGCCTTTAGTCTACGCTCATAAAATGGATTGTTTCCAGAAGTATCTCCTCCCAAGGCTTGCGCGATCCTACCAAGCTCGCCTTGCTCTTCGGAGGCATCAGTCCGCGCTCATAACTCGCCTCACAGAGTCCGCCTCTGCTCTCAAGGCGACCCAAGGGGAATCATACAAAGACCTACCTCGGACTGTTACGGTTTATGAGGATTCACGGTATGCGCAGTGCCACACGATAGATGATCTATTGTCGCATGCAGGGAGTTCTCGCCAGGAATCGATCCAGCTAGGTGCAGATATCCCAAAAATTACAATCCTCCGTTGCGTGCTGGAGGAGCTGGGTCACTCAAAAACAGACGGCATATCGACGGAGGAGCTTTTCCGTCATCTGGAGAGTAAACTGGGATGGTCGGATCACGAGGATGGTACAGCCCGCCAGGTCCAGTTTGCTTTACTATTTTCGTTGTGCTTCATCTAACTCGCAGTCTCTCAAACAGGGCGATCTTTGGGATCAGCTTAATACTTGTCCCTTGTTTGTACTCTCGTCGCCTAAACCAGGTGCACCCAGCCCTCTCCCACTCGATCGCCCGTCACAATTTCTTTGGAAGTACGTACCTCCCCCGCTCCCGCCCACACCACCACTACTTGCGAGCTTGGCAAACCTACAAGCAGCTTTGCCCTGTTCTGGCAGTCCTCCATCGGCCCACGCGACCTCTGCTGGGCAACGAACGCTCCAAGTCCTCTCCGACTTCACCGGGTATATCACAACACAAACATACTCTCTCGGCCTCCCCTCAGTACGAGGTACAAACGGTGTCGTATCTAGCGGAAATCCCCTCGAGGACGAAGTCCGTCGCGAAATCAGAACACTGAAGGGCCTCGTGTTGAACAGGAGGTCATTTCTCCCTTCTGGTGGCGGAACTTCTGGATTCACCAGTGACTCTCAATCACTCACTCAATCATCCACTTGAGGCACCTGTTGAACCATTCCGTCATACTTTCAGAACGAGTGATCCATGATGGTAAAATACACGAAAGTAGGGAATACCAATTCTGGCCTGTAAAGTCCAGCTCTTCCAGCTGGTGCTTGGATGCCTATGCTCTCCCGCCAGGTAGTATCTGTGGGATATGACCATATGACAATAGAGTGAGAGACCAAGAGAAAATAATTGTACGAAAGTATTAGCCAAGGTTACAATAGGTATTTGAAGACGTGATTTTCCCAACTCGGCTGTCTACTGCACATTGTCATACCGTTTCTTAATCAACATTGACCGAGGAATCGGTTCTTAGGGAAAGGTTGACTGTAATCCTCTCTCCATGTCGTGAGGTTGGGATTGGTGTACGCTTCGATGTATCTAAAGTTATCGTTATCTTGGGCGTTCAATACGCAACGGGATGAAATGAAGAGGCGCACGTATTAATGTATTCGGCAGTAGGGAAGTCCTTTGGGTCACATCCAATATCGCGTGCATTCCAAGGTTGGTAGACTCGGATATAATCGATTCTCATGTGGACTGGGAATGGGAGATGGTCAAGATCGACTACCCCAAAGTTGGTCGACATGCCCAAGTTGACTATGATGTACTAGTTGGATAGGTGTTTGCGTGTTTATCCGGCTATCAGGTACGTGGGACACACCATTGGCTCCTGTGAGATTGGCCTGGCCGAGATCTGGACAGCGGAGTCGGCAGCCATGCCAGCTGCGTTGAGCGTCCAAGCAACTTGATTGTCGGATATCCATGCGATGTACTATGAGCAATGTACAAAGTTAACTTTCCCATCTGCCAATTCAATGATGTCCAACTCACCGCGTTATCAAATCCAGGGACGTACTGCGGCCAGGCGTCGTCAGTTCCGCATTACTGAAGCCGTGGCGATGATCCCACGACGGAAACACGACCTTACCTCAAAGCCGTAAATCGAGTAGCATCCGTTCACACCTTCGTAACATGCTTGATTGGTCTCCGTCACCACCGATGTCGCTTGTTGCAACACAGATCCGATGTACGTGTTCTGAACACTGATCGACGAATTAACGATTATCTCGTTCGCCGAAATATTTTTCCAGATGTAACCCGCGTTAAAAGGCTTCATTCAATGCAAAACTCGAGCCTGATCTTAGTCTGAGAAACGGAAAAAACCACTAACCGCCCATTGAGCAGATTGTGACACTTGGCCCGTCAAAGGAGTTCCTGTAATCTGAGACATCAAGGCTCTCAACTTCACAAGGGGTATCAAAGAAATGATGGCCACCCACCTGTGCCTCAAAAATATCTATCTCAGGAGCTGCACGACCAACAAAGGTACCATCTGAGTGTTTCGGCCCAGGGTGTGACTCTCCCGGGCATGTACAACGCGATAGTCGTTGACCCGGAAGGTAAGACAACACACCACCTTCACTGGCATCGCCGCTTTCCGAGGCTGCCGCAGGTTGCCCGTTAATAGACTGGTTTGCAACAGTACCGATGTCACATGCATCATAAGTATATGGCCACTAAGCGGAAATTGATCACAGCACGGGAGAACAAACTCAGTGAAATCTCACCATGCCTTCTAAACTAGCACCATAACCAGCCCGGCCAAGATTCCCAAGCGTCCATATTGCCGGCCAGAGTCCTTTTGTAGCATTTAATCTCCGTTTGACGACGTTCTGTTGTGGAAACACCTTACCAACGATATTATTGACACCGGGAAGCGATACATTCACCTCAATGTATCCACCAGTAAAACAAAACTTATTCCTAGAGCCAGTTAACTCTCGAAATTCATACAAAAAGAAAACACACCAGGTCGACATCATCCCTGAAATGAGGTCGGGTAATAGGTAAACGAGGTTACATCCTAGCATCCTAAGTTAGCCTACCTCCTTGATAGTTCAGATTATGCGTTGGCTTCTGCGACAATGTGACAACCAGGCTGCCGTCTTGCGTGGTGATCGCGTCCGGGTTATACCATTCCAGATTGTTTGTTTCCTAGGTTAGGGGTTGGCTGATGCACGAGTGCCGGTGATACGACACAGCACGTACCCAATAATGTAAGTCGACAGCTTCCCAATAGGGATCATCCCCGGGCCAAAACGTTCTACCAGGAACGTTGAACTCGTCCGAGAAGACTAATACCATGTCAGACCCGCCATTCCAGGACGGCCTAGTGTAAGCGTCCTTTGGTGTATCAATGTCGATGAGAGCCCAATTTCCTGGCATGACTGGGATCTGGAAATTTGGAGGAACTAAAAACCCTTGGACCAGATATACCCTATACTGAACCCACCTGACCACTCGCATTGATACCGCCCAATCCAAATCCACCGCCTTTTGACATGTTGTTCGCTTTGAAGTATGTAATCATGGGGTATCCAGAACTGTTAAGACAACCAGATCAAAAAAACACGCCGCTGCGAAACAGACGACTCACAAGAGCGCGACGAGGTTTACAATTACGAGAAAGAGACAGCCCATGTTCAGGATGCCACGATCAACAAAATGTGACCAGGATCTGGCATCGCTCAAGTCCGGGTTATGCAGGTCATCATCGGGCTCCTTTATATCAGCATACAAGCTAGACCCCCACTGACGGGGATCAGGTGGTAACTCAAACTATACGATGGTTGAGTTGAACGGCGAATCAGAATTTAAAAACCGACAGCATTGGATACGTTTGCTATCCTTGACATTCGTACCACGGGGTACGGAGATTCTAGTGTCTGGACCTTTCTCAGCAAAAAAAATAATGATGGAGGAGATAATCCACCGAAATACTGGCGAAACTTCGCACTCTGTTTTGTGGGGACCATCCATGATTGGTTGTACGAGGAGTGGTGAGCAAGCTGGACTGAGAAGAGTGCGAGTCCTGCGGCCCGGGTGACATGGTTCACAGTGGGGAGAGTGTGGGAGAGGGACAAGAAGTCGGGTAGACAAGTGGAAGATATAAGCGACCAGTCTCGAAATGCGTTGTTTACTTTTTCCGCTGCAGTAGGGACCCATGCATATTCATTTCCGATGCTGACGGCATGTATAATGCTGAACAAAGCAACTCAGCCTGACCACAAGTTAGGGCCGTCTTCGACGAGTTCTCCGCTTTCTTGTCCATGTGTCCATCCTGCGGTCCCCATTCTAAGTCCAATCACTTGATATCCTTGAAACGGCACACTGCCAATCTCGGAAGGAGTATGACACCCAAGCGAGTACCACAAAGATAACACAATTTGCTCCTCGCGGAGTTGCCCACTTTGATCTTGATTGCGGCGTCTTGAACGTCCATGCAGGAAAGTCGGTCCAGGTTACCCCCGAAATATGAAACAACTACGACTACATTAGGAGCACTCCTAGTGCAGCAATTCCTGGACGTACCTTGAAGCCCAGGTTACTTGCATTGTTTCCTGGTTGCGCAGACGGCTTTCGATGTATGACTTGAATAAGGTCATTGAATCGCCGATTGTACAAGAATTGACCAATCTCAACGACTTGCTTCGCTAATATAATCATCATTGGAAGACCGTTTGCTCAGGACCTGGGCCGCGTTTCCACCACCGCTCGAGGCCCCCCCATCAGCGGTATTGTTGCTTTTGGACCCCTATTTTTCTGTTCGACGTATGAAATCTGCCTGCATCCCGTTTCTGATGATGAAAAAACCACACCTGAAAATGTAGTTGGGGCCATTTTACTTGCAAGCTTCGGGTGCTGTCTCCTCACCCAGGCACAGAGGCTCTTTGTGACTGTACCCATGTCGTGTATATTTACGGTCTGGACCTCACCGACTTTGCCTATATGTTCATTTCCACAAGGAGTTACTTGGTCTCGATAGCCAGCTACGGACGGCATACTGAACGCAGCTGCAAAATATTACCGAGCCCTAAGAACCTTGCTCACGTTGACAACGTTTGCGTAAGTCGCAACGAAGGGAATTCTCTTTCGTGTCTCATTGTCAGTGCCTCGGGGACTGCGTACATCCAACACGGGCAATAAAACCATTGAAAGATGCAATTGACCCGTGTTTGTTGGAATCAGGTTTATCTGAATAGGCGGGAGGTGTCAGTTCCAAGAGAGTAAAAAATCATTGGTGCCCGTTCTACTTCAACGCCATGACTAGCTTCTCCTATTCTAGCACTCTTGTGGAAGGAGTGGACAAAAGCAGGGAAGCCACTATGAACGGGCAGACAGAAAGCCTTGGACCAGAATAAATAGAGTCCATTTTGGACTACACCAGTTCATCACCAAATAACGAGACTCTTCAGTGCTCCCTGCAAATGGTAGCAGTGACAGTGATGAGTTCCACCAATGGCCAAGCTCAGACAAGAATCAATTCGACAAACACGTGCGCTCAAGCAGTCGGATCTATGTTTTGATGGAACACGTTTTCATTCACTAAACCACGCGTATTGGCATTCTTTGGTGTCATTTCTGTGTACTGCAATACGAGTTGATCGCAGAAGTCCAGGGATCCTGCTTGAAGATCTTCTGGCTTTTGAGGATCTGAAGAATTCGCCGTTATGCCCGCATTAGTGATATGGGACAAGGATTTACCTCATGGTTGTGGTAGATATAGTACTCCCAGCGGACTGCGAGTGAGTTTCTAGAATCTTGATTGGTTCTGGCAGTGATGATTCCTTACTGACTCCGGTACACCAATGCCGTCCAGTATAAAGTTGAAATGCTAGTGCTTGATCGGATTCATAGATCACGTGATTTGTGACTCTGTGACTCGATGTTGCCAGTTACAAGACACGTATCGCAGACGCTCTGTCGCCAGTGGCATTGACGCACTAAGGCATTCTATGTCGCCAATATGAATAGTATCTCTTTCAGTATGAATATACTTCATCCCAAGTTGCGGCTGATGATCGATGACCTTACCAGTTGGTCAATACCTTTTCTTGTCCTGGCGTCAAAAGCCGCCTCTTTTGCTTATCAATTAGGTCAGAGTCGTTCCCAGGTCCGCTGCCGCTATCGATCGGACGTGTGCAGTCCCCAAGGTGAGTTGGCAGCTCTGAGAAAGTTGACGAGCAGCTCTTTATGGTTTCGCTCAATCTGGTTCCAAATGAGTTCTAAAATATATCATAGAAATGATATCTACGCATACACAACGGATTCGTTGTAGTCTTGTACTAACCGACGTACGCTTACTAAATTTGTATTGCGCCACTTAACATAAGTAGCTATGATGCGAGAAAGTTACAATGCTGTGCTGTCAACATAAGTACTACTTCGCCCAGCGCCGCTGGGCCGAACAACCACTCAACCCAACCCTTTATCCGTACCCGACGATTCCAGTCGCTCGCTCGTCTATCCCAGAGATAGTAGTCAGCTCCATCGGCCAAGGTTCGGCGAATGCTAAATGGCCTCAAGGGAAGGCCACGAGGATGCAATCCCAATGCCAATGTACGATAGTGTGGATGTAGACATGGTTGTCAAAGTCCTACAACAAACTGCTTTCAGTGCGTTGTCTTTATTGGTCACGTATTCTATACATTGATTCGTGCTTAGGCCCCTTTTTCACGTTTTTTATTCTACTACTCTACTTTTTTCACGCCCGAGGGGAATTGACGCCCGCTGTGATTATTTCTGCGTGCTATTGTGCTGTTGTTTGCGCGTTCTGTGGGTGAAACATGCACCAGTGACGTTCATCCACTGACTTGCAGTAGGGCTATTGAAATGGCTCTCGACCTTGCACAGAAATCAAGGAAACTTCTTCGCACCCAAACCTGTGGACTGGTGTGAGCAGATCGTGCTCATTACTGGGGGTACGCTTGGTGAACCCATAATTTTCTTTGAATTTATCATTATTGAAAGGGTCGTCTGGGGTGGGAGAACTATTAGCGAATACGCTTGCAGTACGCAATGTAAATGTGGTTGTTCTCGACATAAAGCCAATCCAAACGGAGAATTGTGTGCTTTTACTTTCACTCTCCAAGTCAGACACTCATCCACTTCTACTCCAGACAATATCACGTACTACAAGTGTGATGTTTCCAAGTGGGAGGAAGTCGAGGCAATTTCCAAGAAAGTCGTCGAAGAGGTTCATTCACTATTTAGGGATTTGTGCATCTAATTCACAAGTATACCCTAGGTTGGCCACCCGACTATGCTCGTTAATAATGCCGGCGTAGTTCAAGGTAAACTAATCCTCGACCTCAAACCCCAAGACATTTATCAGTGCGAAATCTCAGCTTGGAGTCTCAATCTATTGATCCAATAATCATTCAGGACTTTCGGCGTGAATACCTTTGCTCACTTTTGGACCTTGAAAGCGTTTTTACCCAAAATGATCGAAAGGAACAGCGGTCATATTGTACGGACAAGCTTCGCGATTGTTGAGATTGTCATCCACCCTTTCCTAGGTTACTTTAGCATCGGTCATGGGTTTCGTAGGCAGCGTTCAGATGTGTAAGCTCATCCTACAACCTGATAAATTGCTGTTGCTGACTATCATTAGCGGATTACAGTGCCTCCAAGGCCGCTCTGCTTAATATGCACGAATCGCTTCGCTACGAATTGGACAAACGGTACATCCGTTCTCACAAGTCATGCTGTTTGCCAACTTTCAGTGTTTTATAGGTATCGTTCTCCGATGATTCGTACGACGCTCATTTGTCCGGGTCACATTCGTACACCCCTTTTCTCCACCGCGACTTTCCCAGACGATGCCTTCTATCAATTCCTCGTACCTTCTCTGGCTCCAGTGACGGTAGTCAAGGCGATCATTGCTGCACTGGATTCACAGGAATCTCGGATGGTATATTTACCATTCTATACGTACTCAGCTTTGATCATGAAGCTACTTCCAAGCTTCCTTCGTGACCTTGCACAGAAGGTAAGCGTGGGTGAGATCATCGCAAACCTATCTGATACATTGCCTGCGCAGCTTACTTATGCCGACTTGATCATGAAAGACTTTACCAAGGTAACTGCTATCAGAGAGGATGAACTGGATTTGTTGCAAAGCAAAAAAGTGGTTTGACCGCATCTTTGATGTGCTCATGTTCATTTCCACTGTGAGTTGGAATAGTATCATCAGGACTATTTCACTGGTATGCTTTCTTGGAATGAGACGAGTTGAGTACAAGTAAGTAAAAAAGACGCGCGTTGAGATTTTGAGAAGTGGACTAGCTGTGTGTGAGCGTGCTCCAGTATATCGGTAACTTGCTCCTAGCAATAAGCGTTATTGCCCATGGGACCAAACGGACTTGTGCTAGTCGATCAAGCCCGTCGCTTCTGTCAATGCTCTGCTCACTTGCGAAGCATACCGTGGGTGTCGGCCACTGAAGTCTACCTGACGCATGCAGACTAACTCCGAGTCACGGGAGAGCTAACCAGTGTCGCAGAGCTTGCGTTTCAGGAGAGTCGCGCCCAGAAATCTTGCCTCGAGACCGGAAAGACATCACAAAGGTCCTTTATCCCCGTTTGTTCGACTCTATATGCATACACATAACCCAAAGTTGCCAGGTCCAAAACATCACCAAGAAAATTCATTGTGAGTAAATGTCAATGCGTAATGATGCAACCTTTGGGAAAGAGCGGAGTAATAGAGAGCGCCGAAAAGAGGTGGGTATCTGGTCTGAGTGATGAGAAGAGCAGATGGGGCAGCGGATAATGCTTGACAAAGTGATATTTCCCAAGAGCGGGAGTTTAAATGAGAGTAGATATCAACATGACTTGAGGAGATCACGAGCACGACTAGCATGCGACCTAGCAACCTGTGATAGCAATTAACAAGTCAGGTGCTCAAGAGGATAGAACACCCACGAGGAGGTTGGCAGTCTTGAATGTGGAACTATACATGTGATTGACTCCGTTTTCTTCAAGAACTCGTGAATAGCGGCTAACGAGACCGTGCTTATCTGCGGACCAGACGGCATATTTCACTGTTTAGCGCGCCACACAGGATTCGATCCCCGATAGAGTGTACTTGCCTAAACCAAAGCTACGTAAATCGATTTGAAGGCACTTTAAAGCTCCACCTTCTGAGAACACATCGCTGTCCCCATCTTGGTCAGAGTCGGAATCCGAGTTAGCGGCGTGCGCATTGAGCGCATCCAATTCCCCTGCACAGATGAGCATATGTCTCTCTCCGGGTGGAAATAGGGCGGCTAGGATAGACACGTCTGTAGTCAAAGAAGAGCCTTCAGGTGTCCGCGTAAAGCTAAAAAATGATACCCTTGGGTAAACGCTATTCATTTGCTTATCCGTAGGCGAATGAATAGTGCTTCGGCTGAGAGAAGGAAATTTTAACTCCACTGGGGAAAGAGCGGGTACCTGAGAAACAAGGTTTTTGGCGGTGGGTTTGAAAGAGGGTGTCAATGATGGGATCGCATGAGAGATGTCGGGATATGAGCGGGAACCTGTTGTAGGCAACATCGAGGGTGTTTCTCTGCGAGGAGAATGAGAGAGGTAACCTTCATCGTCCTCGCTCGAGGATGACATGGAATCGTTTGAGCCTGAGCCTCCTTGCGGCCAGGATAGGAAAGAAGGAACGATGATCTCATCGAGTTTTTTACTGGCTGACATCTTCGTTGTCCCACCTCTACAGCCAGACCCGCGCAAAAGACGAGACTCATTTACGGGAATGAGGTCTGGAAAAGCAACTAGCTTAATGATTTTGAGTGACCAGCTGTCAACGCTCTCGTCGGCCAGCCCGACGCATACGAGTCTGGAGGGTAGAATGGTAACGTTGGCGCACGAAGGCGAGTGGGATTTATCCCGTGAGGGAGGGCGATGGTGTGAAGTCCGGCCAGCCCCGTTTTTTCCGTTGGTATCTTGGTTCGAACGGTGGAGTGCTGACGCTGCAGCAGTGTCAATGCTGCTCCGGGTGCGCGTCAGCACCACACCCGACTCGGGACTAAACTCTGGGCCAATGTCACTGACTTGGGATACATCGAGTAGGTCTGGTGACAAGAGAGGGGACACGACTCTCGACATCAACAGTTCTGGATCAGAGGAGTACAAGTCAAACCCTGTAGCCCTAAACAACGACATGACTTCCCGCAGTCTGGATTCCTTGACCTGAAAGTAGGGTGAGATGTGAGATCGTCCGAGCGCAAGATTGGCTTACGAAGATGAAGTCGCTCATGTATGAGGACTGGTACAAGATGGAAATTCCTGCTGCAGCCAGTGGAGCGGACAGTTCGTGCACTCTGGCCCCCGAGTTGTCTGTTCATGTGGCCTTGTTTGAATCCTGCAGTGAGACTACGGGACTGCGACGTACCAAGTTGATTGGAATGCGAGTCGAGCTGAAGTACTTTCCATTTCTCACAAGAAAACTCGACTCGATCACCACCATCGTGTGTGGGACGCCTACGAGCAGACCCAGAACCAGAGCGAGAGCGCAGCCTTTGCCTATCGCGCCTAGCTATGAGCTCAAAGCTGGTGAGAAGGCGGTGCTCAGCGAAGAGACTGAGTTCTATCTCGTTGCAGGTGACATTGAGGAAGGTGGGGTTGGGCTGGAGGATCTGTCTGAGGATGGGGTAGGATAATTGGGGGAGACGAGAGCGGGGGATGTGTACGAGGGCGAGGGAGACGGGGAGGAGGGTGATGGTGACGTTGGATGGGCCGGGAGCTGCCATCGGTCGATGTGGAGGAGGAAGAGAGTGCGCTGATGATGCCCCACTCTTATCCCCGCGTCTCGTCCCAAGTTCAAGTCTGGCCTGCGCCTTTCCTCGAGAATCTGATTACGTGGAGAGTCCTTATCTTTATGTACAGAGAGAACAGCGCTCGGTTCCGACTGCCCGGGAAAATTGACCTACATGCATTATGATCCAGAGTACATAGTAGCTACATCATGGGGCTCGAGGACATGCGCGCAATGGAGCGCATCGAATACGGAGACAACAGCAATAACGAATAAATACTGGAGCGATGCAACGCGAGCCAATCAACGTCGTAGTTTTACCGCGCGCGACGCGTTCGCCGTGGGAGCGGCTTGGACGTGCTACCCGCCTCATGCGAGCACCGCAAAAGGGTGGACGCACGGGAAGATGAGACGGGCCGCTGACGTAGTTGATACCGATTCGGAGCTGTCGTGCTGACGGTCCCACGACTACGACGCTTGCGGACACGAGGATCTGCTTCAGACTCTTTAATCGGGGATGGTATGTCGAAAAATGGAGCTGTCAGAGGAGCGGGCGATGCATTCTGCGGTGGACTTGGAGTGGGAGAACAGCCCGAGGTTGGATGCGACTCCAACGTGAGTCTGGTATAGAGGATAGGATGAAGAGATAGAGGCCGCGATTCTGGATCAAGTTGTGAAGTGGGAATTATGCTGGTATTATCTACGTGCACAACAAATGGGAACGTGGGTGGCGTTTGAACGAATTCTGATTCTTGTGTCGCAAGATGTGAGAGTGGCGGCATCAAGGGTGATGTTGGTGGGCAAGCGGACGACCTTGCGAGTGGAGTCGTTGGCAAAATATCTCGTGATGGCGGGGTGACGATAGAGCACACTCTTGTGACCATTATTCGTTCCAAGGTGCGGGTGTGTTGGACTTCTGGTTCTTGCACGGGTTCAGTGGGTCTACGCTCTAAAGACCTGGGTTTCTTGGATTCCCTCTGACCCGATAACGAATGTGTTGGGGACAGACTGTTCAGATGACTCTCCTTGTCGTCCCAGTCTCTCTGCAAGCGCTTGGAAGCTCGAGGTGCTGGCTGCACTTGTCGAGGGATACGTGGCACAGGGGCGATTGCAGGAAGGGTGTTCTCATATGCAAAATCTCTCACTTTGATGCCCATAGACATCAAGAGCTCGAAAGAGGGCTGTTGTGAACACGTCTCCTGGGCGCCGCCAGTGAGCGCTTGCGAGTACTCTTGGGAGAACACTGTGTCTGCAGAAGACTTGGAGAGCGACAATGCGGGACAAGCTTGAGGCTTTTCACCAGCGACAATCAGACACGTATCTCGACTCACGTTCACGAGAGGTTGTGAGAGGGATTCACGCTCCATGCCATCACCGTCCACGACACACGGGTCGCAGTGTTCGAGTGGCGTCCCCACAGACATGGACGTGTCTTGTGCATGGGATCTTACGCTCGCTAACTGGCTGGCGAGTAGCATGGCAGCGGTAGAACGACGGGCGCGGTGAAACGGGCGGGCGATGGGCGTGGTACCAATGCAAGCTGGCTGGCTGTGGCTGTGGCATTGGCAGTGGGAATCTTATCGATCCCACGTGACCACACCTATTGTCCACTCCCTTTGGGCCATTTTCGGGAGGAGAGTGGTTGGATGCCGCGCACACTCTGGAAACGCTTCGCTGCTGCCACGGTCGTCGTCGGTACCCCATCGTATCTTTACTACCGCTACAGCAAGCCACAAACATTTGACCTTGCTATAAAAATACGCGGTGCAGATGGTGCACCAGTCATGACGACCAAGACATTTCCCTTGCTCTCCCTCTCCGCCGTCAATGAGCGCCTCAGCGCCAATGCAACATCCGATACCATCACGCGTCCGGGAGGCATCACATGGAAGTACAGCACGGCATCTGTACCAGCGAATGAACCGCTGGAAGACGCCCATGCAGAAGCCATCATTGCGCGTGAACCATCAGACCCAAAGGGGCCCGGGGACTGGCTGTTCTTCGCCGTCATGGATGGTCATGGCGGCCCACACACCTCTCGCCTCCTCTCCAACACGTTGATCAATGCCGCCGTGTTGCAACTCTCGACGCTCATACACGGATCTTCCGGCTCCACGCTCGCTAAACCCGCAGTTCAGAACCCCCAGAACATTTCTCTTGCCCTACAAAGCGCTTTCACCAAACTTGACGAGGAGCTGATAAATGCGCCGTTGAAGGTTCTCGCTAACAACATGGACAAGGAGTCCCTGAAGAAGAAAATCATTCCCGACTTGAGCGCGCACCCGCTCGCGCTACCCGTCATGCTTCCGGCAGTTTCTGGTATGTTAACACATACTTCTCTTCAACTCCATGGTGTCCAGACCCTCTTTAGGCAGCTGTGCCTTGATGGCCGTCTTTGACACAGCCCAGCACGGCTTGTATGTCGCGTGCTCTGGCGACAGCCGAGCAGTTGCGGGAATCTGGGAAGAGTCAGCGGACGGTACAGGTTCTTGGAGGGTCGAGGTGTTGAGCGAAGACCAGACGGGCCGAAATCCAAACGAGTTGAAGAGGTATAGTTCACCCCACTCCCTGGTTTCTCTAATACACTTACTCTCTCGGCAGAATGCAGTCGGAACACCCCCAAGACGAGGCCGACAACGTCATCCGGGCCGGACGAGTCCTTGGGGGTCTTGAACCTACAAGAGCGTTTGGAGATGCTCGCTACAAGTGGCCACGCGAGGTCCAGGAAGTGTGAGCACGTCTGATTCTTGCTGTCTCGTCCAACTCGTGACTTTTGATACAGTTTGAGTCAGGCCTTCATGGTCGGTAACAACCAACCATTGCGGCCAGCTCCAGCATTGTTGAAAACTCCACCGTATGTTATCGCAACCCCTGTCGTTACTCACCGCAAGTTTCCCTTTGACGATGGTTCTACGGACACTTCAAAACGCCTTGGTCTCCGATTCGTCGTACTCGCTACGGATGGTTTATGGGATAAATTAAGTTCAGAAGAAGTGGTAGCTCTTGTAGGCGGTCATTTAAAAGGCATAAGAGGATCAGTTCCAAAGGCTCGACTTCAGACCTTGGTCCCTACTCTGTCTGGATCGCCCACCGTTGAAGGCAAGGAGAAGATGCGGGGAAATCCTCAGGGCTCGTGGTATTTTGGCGATGACGACCTAGGCGTTCATCTAATTCGGAACGCGTTTGGCGGAGGCGATGTATTTGCACTTCGGAAACTGATGAGCATCCCTTCGCCTTTTGCTCGCCGATATCGTGATGACACCACTGTTTCCGTAGTCTGGTGGGACGAGCAAGACAACACTCCCAAGACTGTTGAGCTCAAGGCGAAACTATAGATCTTACTCTTTGTCACCTTCGTTTAATAAGTACAACCCGTATGATCGGCCATCCATTTGCACGCTCGAGATGCAACGGATATTACATGTGCATGATACAGCAAGCAGTACATAGCTATATAATCATTTTCTTCCACCTGTTACCATACTGCCTTGGTCCATGATGGAAGTCGGAATTCCGTACTGAGTTGTTCCCAAGCATTCGAGTATAGGGATTTACAGCACCACCACCAAAGGAAGACTTTCTACGCTGGCCGTAGGGTGGGTGTTTGGGGGAGGGAGTCTGCATGGGTGACACAGCATGGCGCTTGGAGTTGAACTTGTGATTGTCTTCGTCGCCGGATGGTGATTTACGCTTCCTTTCATTCTTTGTATGGGATGCATACAAGTTGTCGGGATGAATCCCATTAGAGCGAAGGGCATCCGAGGAGGATGCAGGTATTTGGGCAACAGAAGTGTGATCAGAGGATGAGGGAGACTCAGGCGAATCTGTGGAAGGTGGGGGCGGTGTGGATGATTCCAGGCTCGTCGCAACCTTTGATTCTAGTTGTATGGACTCTAATGAGCTCTCAGGGGTGTCATCCTCGTCATACTGCGCAAGACTCGTAAGAGCGGTGCTTGGTTTGGTTGTTATAGAGGCAATCTTCTTGTTCAAGTTGACGGCCTGAGGGTCGGGAGCGGGAATCGCGGTAGCCGACTGCTTATCACCAAAGTTATTATGCATGGGTGAAGGGAGAAGTGGGCCGATGAAAGGACGATCGGCCTTGACACCAATATCCTCTTCGTCTAAATCAACGTTCTTCCGCTTCTTCATACCACTAATGATACTGCCCCTGGCACCACCGACAACTTGGCTTGGGCGGCTGATAGTACCCTCGAGTGACTGTCCCCTATCGCGCATATAAAACAAAATGTATGCGTTCTTCATGCTCACAGGTGTACCTCCATAGGGTGAAACCATTTCATCGTTCATTTCATACCATCGTCCGTTCGCTGCCTTGACATGAGCAAAGTAGTGGCCCGAATTTGGTCCACCTCCGGCGTGACAAATGACACCGTATAGTGAATAGGAGGGCCCATGTTGCCCCTCGCTCATCGCAGGCTGAAGTATTAACCGCTCATCATAATGAATATGATGGCCAATCTTTCGGCCAAGCGGAGAAAAGCGTTTTAAATGTACCGTCAGCACAGCAGGGGCATCGTGGACAGTGAAACGCTTTTCGGCTACAACAGCTTTTTTGCACCTTCAACCAAACCCATAAGCAAATACGCCATCACTGTCACCCGAGCCACTCACTTCTCGCATTTATATTTATCCGAGCCCCTCAAGTAATCTATGGCAACGAACTTCCTGAGTGCATCTTTCAGAGTTGATGAGCCATATATGTCCAGGCTTATGTCTAGCATGCTGTCGAACGTGTCACTGTTATAATTGCACTCCCGGCATGTTACCCGAGAACGTAATCGTCCGCCAAAGATTCTGTGCACCCATGTAGTCTCAGTCAATTTGTGGTCGGCTTTTCTGCAGTGGTCGGTAAGAAACTGCAACCAGAGATTTTAGAGAAAGCGCACTGAGGAAACCCAGCCAAGCACGATTTTTGCAATGCATCGATAGCATAACGAAGGAATTCGTGTGAATCCTCTTGTCGCCCCTTGCGCATATGCTTCGCGATGACTATCGACGTCGGTTAATATCGTGGACGCGAATAGGTGGTCTGAACTTGCATTGTAACTTGGATGTAATTTGATATGGCGTGAACGGGTGCAGCGTGTGGTGGGAATCTACCATTACCTGCCGAAGATTACATGTCATGCAAAATCCGCCATTGACTCTGCCTGAACGGTGACAAAATTTAATTGTCGTCTTAATGGACAAGGGCAACAATGCACTCACAGGGGTCGGTTTTCGAATGCGCGTGCAAAACACGCAGTAGAGGTGGTGTATGGAGGAGACACTGCAATGCACTATTTAAAAAACAGGTGTTTCCAGTGTTGTGGAAACCACTGCCAACACCGAGACCTGGTGGCCAACTGAAATCGAGTATACCGTTGTACAGCGAGTGCTTCACATTACGAGCGGCAAGCGGAAAGGTCCTTAGAAATGCATTCTGAGACGTAGATAGTGTTTTCGGTTGATCCAGAGAAGATTGCTATTTTACTGTGACACTGGGTGACACGAGCGAGCTTTAGACTGCTCACCTTGCTGGCTTTCGGTGATCCATTGATGGGATCGTATTTTCCTTCAGCAACTGCGAGTACGCCCGATGATGATCCTTCTACGAATTCAATAGGAGGTGGAAGAAGGCTGTTAAACGTATCGATATCCTTGGATGGTTTGAGTTGTGTATGATCGTCGGACAAAAGTTGAGTGGAAAACGGTGGGGTAGGATATAAAGGCGACGCCAACATGCTATCCCTTCTACAGAGAGATTTGCGAAAATGGTTGAAACCCTGGAAGTACCTCCCAAGAGGATGGACGCGGGGGCAATGGGCGGGCAGCCTGAATTTTTGAGGACGTAGTGGGGTCTTGAGAAATCTCAAAGTGTTATTTACTCTTGTGACCAGTGACGCGTCTTGTTGACCGCACCCATACTATGAAATTTAACACTAGTAGTACTCCAACGTCCGAACGACACAATTTGACAATTGGTACACCGCAGGAGATTTGACCTAAAAGTCTCAAGCTACAATAGGGTAGTAAAGCGTCTGAAGGGTAATAAGCTAGAAGTTAAGCACTAGAAAGAGTGTACTTTGAAGGTTATGCAGGCTATCTAATACTGGCCTGACTGTGAGTCACAATGCTCTACAGGGGCAACTCTCGCGATACGGTGTTGTTCGCTAGTGGCAGCGATACCACATCACAATCATAATTAATGCTGTACAGAGTTGAACACGCCAATGATGGGGATGACGATGATGACCGAGGCCCGTCACTTCCAGCTCGCAGAAACGGTCCAGGTACTGGAAGTTTCAAAGGAGAGGTGACGAGAAGTGGACAGTCAGTTGATGTGGGGAATACGCCGTCGAAAAACGATGGATTTTTGAAGTCACCAGTCAGGGAAGGATAGGTGTCATGAGGAAGGCCCGACAGACCGATGTTCATCGTTTGACCAAACAGCAAAGCGTCGTTTGCGGGGGACCAGTTTGTCCATCGATGGTCAAGTAGATTGTCACCCAACCATCCGTTATTGCCCATTGGATAATTCGCCACGCCGCCACCATCGGAAGTATACCATCCAAAAGCTTTCAAGTAATTAGCAGCCTGGTTGCTTGGTAGCGCGATGACATCACCTACTATCGCCAAGAAAACAGGGGGATGCGCTCCCAGATTCTACTTTATGAATACACTTTCTCTCCACGATAGGGAGAGTAGAGTGGGCCGGTGCAGGGATCCCGCTTTCTTTACTCCATGAGGCAGTGGAATCCAGATCGAGTAAGTTTGGATCAACACCGTGTTTTCGCAAATGTGCTACGAATGCAGACCGCCGTTTTATTCTAATGAGAGTTCCAGAGTCGTAGCAGAAATGGGTCATCTCAAGTAACACACTAACCTTGTTCCGCATCCGGTAACAACACACTCGTATGTGCCCTCACGCCTGTGAGTCTCTTTCCTGTGACGAGTACGCGATGAAGGGTCTCCAAAAGCCTTTGCACAGGTACCAATACCACAGACATAGGGTTTGGCCATGGAACTAGCCCTCTCTATTAGTACGACATAGAGACATCTGGCTCCGAATGCCTTACTGGACGTTCCGGTGTGTTTTAAGACCCGAAAACTGTGCGAAACCCTTTCCACAAGTTTCGCAGACGTGCGGTCTTGAAGACATGTCAGCCTGGGGGACTCGAGTAATTTATTACAACCCACTTGATGCCAGTATGTATTGACTTGTGTCGGGTAAGATCACCTTTGCGCGAAAAGGACTTGAAACAAGTTGTACAGCTCCACTGTTATCAGAAGTCAGAAAATCAGCCAGGACCCGTGATAGTTAAAAATATAAGAAAAGAGACTCTTACGAGCGACATAACAAGTCAGAATTTGTTGGTGAAGGGTATAGAGACGAAGCCCTGCAACGTCAGTCAGAAGGTATGAAAGGAAGAAATAGAGGCACCTCTTCGAAATCGTATACTTATATGGGGGAGGACCACTTGATCGGGCCACGTTATCATATGAAATACCTCGGCGGCTAGTCAAGACGAAGAATACTCATTGTTCCGAGGTCCCAACCTGAGTAGGGCATCTACACAAGGCCCGCCTAGCAGGACCGAGAGATATTATGCATCTGACAGCGAAAACAAAAGTTGGACATGGAGAACAATAGAGCGGTCTTGTGTGTGGAGAAGTCAACGGTTGCGCATCTCCACTACGTCCTGTCTCACCTCGATCACTGTACCGTTGCGGTGGCACAGCCACGCTCGAACAAGACTTACACGATAATGGCTAGTTGCCTTATCCCATGTATTAGACAGCGGATTCTGTATAATCAAGGCACCAGCTGTCGCTTAATTGTTAGGATTTTAACCTCCAGTAGCAGGAATTGGGGAAGTAAGTTATTAGGTCCCCAAACCTTGTCCGTAGATACACTTCGTAATCCTCTCTCCCATCCAGGGTGCAGTTGCCAGAAAATCTTGCCATGTGAATGATGCAAATCGAGCGTGTTCAATTTCATCAAACAACTCGAGTCCCTGCGATACATGAGCGGTGGATCCATGGATTCCAGAATGGCATAGTTGCGCGGTGATCCTTCGAAAAAGTTAGCGATTATTAAGTAGCAGCATATGTTTGGCATACATCAATCCTCCAACCCACTGCATGCCATCTTCTAGTGTGACAGCAGGATGCCACCTTTGATCGCCCCCACCAAAAGTGTACATTAGATAATTGTCGTGAGTGTGTGAAGGCAGAGGATGTGAGAGACGACGATAAGCGGTACTAAGCTGCATTGACACTAATGCCGACATTGGGTCGGTTCAAGGTCAAACTGGCAGCAATACAAGGACGTACCAAATGCCCCTGAGTCAGGCACATTGGGATGGCTGGTGAGGTTGTCGTTATCAACATTTGCATCTCGAAGCTCGAGTCCTGGTGGATTCAGAAATGCATGAGCATTACGGTTCACCATAAGATGTGTTCTAGGTTGATTTGTAACACCCAGAGCAAGGATGCGGACGTCCATTAATTGAAAGACAACCTGAAGAGGGGTTGCATTAATCGATGAAGGACGACGAAGGTGTTGGCTGACTCTAATCTGAGTTGGCAAGTGAGCAAGGTTATTTTGAAGTCTAACTAGCATAAGCGGGAGCTAGGTATAACATAGTTGAGGGCTTGCTAACTTCATCTCGTGAAAAATTGTAAGGGGATTGAAGCTTCGAGAAGCAGCCTCGAGCTCATTCACGGATCCACTACGGTTGACGACAATGTACCTGGGGATGTTGGTCTGGGATCAATTGGAATGTGGACTGGATCAATAGAACTACTACTTAGTCCAAGATTCGTCCGAAGTGCAGGAGGATTGACTTCTGTGCCATACGCGATAAAGTACTCTAGGGAGAGATTCATAAGGGGTGGGGTGGTAACATCATGATTGAAAGAGCACCCACTTCATGAAAGTCTCTCTCCATGAATTTTCCTTTTTCCATTTGGTCCAGCTAGGTAGGAATCTTCTGCGAAAGCACTCTTCCCATTCGAACGACCTCAGATTGGGCAAGGTACTGTCGAATAACAAGAAGCTCGATGACGCAAAAGTGAGGATTTCGATCCAATTTTTCCGTGGTACGGTTGAACGAACACTAAGATGGAGGAGCGATTTTTCGTAGACACGATTGCGAAGATTGCGTAGTATAGGACGTCTCCACGGATTTAGGGAGGCGTCTGCAGCAACGGCTCGCAGCCTTTGCGAGAGACAGGAGACTATGACAAGAGAATTTAGATCAAGCTCTGACAAGATCTCTGCCAGGAGTTCAACTGGTAGCGTCTGCAGTGTGATGCGATGTGCATCGAAGACGGGACCATCCGCCGAAGGGTATTGGTCGGTCATTGGTATTTGCAAGAGAGGATATTTCCGAGTCAGAGGCCGCTGTAAGATGATTGGCCCGAAAGGTGTACATATACCCACAGCGCGTTGAGATTAAAATTTAACCAGGCCTTGTTGTAGCTACTCCGTAAATTAGCAACCGCTCACTGCCCCTATTGGGCTCTACTAGGCATGGTCGTTGATCAGTCGAGCGGCGAGCATTGAATCTTGGACGAACGAGAGTTGAACCTTAGGAAGTACTCCCCTTGGCTCCAAGTCTGACTATTAGCAGGATCTTAGCACGTGATCAGTAGTGCAGTGCCAGATTCGATCATAAAAGGACAGAGGAGGAAGGTTAAGAGAGACTACAAGACTTGACCTCAAGTAATGAGACTAATTTCAATGTGCCCGAAGATCTGAGGTTGTCCCTCGCGACAGAACTATAATTAAAAAGGTAATTACGCAAAGCATTCTACGATCAAGATACAGGGTGAGTGTGCAAGACTGATGATTGCAGGTATCAGGTAGCATTGACATACACAACCCACCGATGGGGAACCACGTTAGAGGCACACTCGCACCTTTGCAACCATCTCATGAATGGCAGACCACGAGAAAGGCAATCTCGGTTATAAGGCCTATACAGACATCAGTCGGACATTCGATCCCTTCATCGGACTCAAGCACTCTGCGCGAAGACATCAACACTCCTGGTGTGAAGTCTATGTCCCTTCTATGGTCAAAGAGGTCATACACATTTACGGGGGAGGAGAAGTGACAGAAACGACAGTGAAAATATCTCTATTAACAATGAGTGTGATAATGGACGAATGTTCAGGCAGGAGAAACTCTACCAGATGAATACCATCTGATCGGACCATGCATCAATCAAAGTAAATGCAGAGCTCATGGTTTATGAATGACACGTATGTTGTATTCTCGTTTGAAATTCTCAAACTCTTGCTCCTTCGACTTGATCTGTTCCGTAAGTGTGGTGATCACCTTTCTTATCTGAGCAGCATGTATTAGATCGAAAGAAGCAAAATTGCCTCAACTTACCCCATCACAGTTGGTTTGTAATGCTGGAACAACATCCTTGACAGTACGTTCAACGAGCACACCACCGATCAAACGAAAACATTTGCGATCAGGTTCCTCCTCCAGCGCTTCATCTAACGTTGAAAGGACCAATCTATTTCCAAGCTTGATTATGAATCTACTCGTAGCAACCAAGGTACCTACGTATGCTCCTCAGCTTCTTGCTCGAGTTCGCCGATCTTACCAGCCAGAGTCTGCAGGTCATTTTGAAAGCGAGAGTACGTTTGTTGTAGCTCTGTCTAGTCTGTCATGATGAGGCAATGAAAACATAATGTAGCCTTCGTCGTACCCTGGTCTGAAAGGGGTTGCACTTTTCCCTTTGCCTTTGAGGCGGACATCATAGACGAGTTGCTGATGAGATGCGCGCAAGATAATTGGTCGAGAAATATACGTCACGAAGGCGTGACATTATTGTCACACTTGACCGTTCAGCTCAGAGGTGTCTTCGTGTACAGCGACCACACAAATGTCTCTCGCCCGCCCACCTCTCGGTGTTGGGCTCTCGTATCGTCTTCTGGCTGCGCAGCGCACTACTACGCTCCGTTTTCGATCAACCACTTTCCGGAACATCTCATCCACCCGTTGCTCTCATGCCGAGCCTCTCGGTAGACATGGCAGTCTGGAGGGACCGGTTAAAATTAGGTCACCTGCCGCTACAGGTACATTGACTGCTCAGGATGAACCGGACAAGCACACAGACTCGTACAAGGATGGCCCAAGTGCTATCGACAAGGCAGTCCACCTTTTCTTCTTCACCGAAATCCTCCGAGGTAGGTTGATGGACGAAGTGGCATGTAAGTCGACGTAGCGTCACTAATCTTTCATAGGAATGTGGATTGTGGTGGAGAACTTTTTCAGGCCTCCTTATACTATTATGTACCCGTACGAGAAGGGTCCGCTGTCCCCCCGATTCCGCGGGGAACACGCCCTGCGGAGATATCCGAGCGGCGAGGAGCGCTGCATCGGTATGTTGTTTCAAATGCCAGACATACTCGCCTCATGCGTCATGCCAGCTTGTAAGCTTTGTGAAGCAATTTGCCCTGCTCAAGCCATCACAATTGAAAGTGAGACACGTCGGGATGGGTCGCGGCGGACAACTAAATACGGTGGGATCACCTCAGGTTCATTCTGACCGTGACTTCTCATTATCGAATTAGATATTGACATGACGAAGTGCATTTATTGTGGTTTCTGTCAAGAGGCTTGTCCAGTCGATGCTATTGTCGAAAGTGAGCCTTTTTGCACTACGTTTCATGCCTGGCTGACACATTTTCTCAAGCGCAAAATCAAGAGTTTTCGACAGAGACCCGTGAGGAGCTTTTGTACAACAAAGAAAAACTGCTAGCAAATGGTGACCGGGCCGAAGCAGAAATTGCAGCTAACCTTCATTGTGAGTCATTCACCCGACGACGTGTATATACAGCAGTTGATGTTTTATGGTAGCGGACCACGTGTACCGGTAAGGAGTGGGAAGAGAGGAATTGGTGAGATGATCGAACCACTCCATAAATCGTGTAGTTATCATTCTTCAATGTCCGGCTCTAACACACCCTAGAACCATGATCTTGGTCTGATCTATTACGGGTGTTAATGTGAAATAAGTCTAGAGTTCAAAGGGATTTCCCTGACCGTACTTCTCATTGAATTCCTCTGGATGGCCGCACAGTTACATTTGATTTGTGGCGCTGTACTCAGAATCTGCATCCTAGGAGCGATCCAAAATGCTGTAACCATTGCAATACTCTACCTGAACTTGGGAGGTAGGTGCGATGTACAGATTGAGCAAAAGTGTATGGTTTGCATATGGGGTCAGTCGGAATTCTGATTGAGTCCGTCAGAATCTTAATGGAAGGCGATGGCTCTCGGTCGGAGCGAAGGTGCCGATGGCGAGCTCTATCGTACAATGTTGACTGACCAGATGTTTTCTTTCTTGGGTGTCCCACTTGAAATGGCAACTACAATCAGGCCACCTGTCGTCCAATGTGAGCCGTCGTTATTGTCTCTAATTCCCACTCGCCAGTATCCAATGCACATCATTTAGAATTTCGATACGCAGTTAACGTTCAGCGTGTCATTTTGTACAGCACGCCGAGATTACAAGTGCCACCGGGTCGCGAACTAGTTTGCATCATGACCCCAGAGCATGGCAGACCTGCAAGTCAAGTGAACGTAACACACCATGCCCACGGCGTGCAGGCGCGCGGACAATATTCTCCGAGTCAAGTTAGCTCGGCAGGGGTGCCACCGCCATGGACCTGAACATAGATCACTGCCTTCCGACAAGCGTGACAGGTCTAGCGGCGGACGCCATCGCTCTCCTGTGCCGCGGAGCTAGGTACCCAGATGCTAGACATATATCGACGCGTATTGGGCGCAGCAGAAGGTGAGGGAATTTGTAAGCCTGATGAGCAAGAATACCGAGTCACTAGTATCGGGGGAACGTTCCACGTTAGTATGGCCGCCGAACCTCGACGAGGATGACATGTGGGATCCTGCGTCGTCGTTCTCTCTTCGGAGACAGGAGCGGTCCGATCCTTTCAAATTGCTCGGTTTGTGGATTGTCTCTGTCATATTCCCCAAGGTCGCCTTGTATGGCTTGTTTACTCACCAAGAGCTAATTTTGGAGATCTGCGATGTATATTCGCGCCAAGCGCGCGTGGTGAGATCTACATTTTTATGTTGATCCGTTCGCATGGATATGAATGTCGGGGTCACTCGCGAATCCAAACAGCCATAAGTTACGATATTACCCAGAACAACGACCGGCATAAACATAAAAACCAGTATTGACAATGAAATAGCGACTGAAAGCACCTTAGCACAAGAAATTCTATATGGGAATACGCGTGGAGTGTATTCACCGAACCCCTAATCACCGGAGTGTCCTTCCTCTGGGTCGTCGTACCCCCCATAGCCTTGGGCAGATGACGGTATACCTTCCTGATGGAGTCTCTTCGAGCCTCTGTCATCAATTCGATGGCTTCCTCCGTACCTCAGGGAGCTATCTCCTCCGCCTCCTGAGTTGTCTCCTGGGGGTGACACGACGTCATCCTCCCCGTCTATATCCATATCGTTACGAGAGCGCTTTTTCGACGGTTCCAAAGGAGGACGGTGCTGTTCAGGTGGTACGTATGATCCACCACGGTCACGATCACGGTTGTGTGAACGACCGTCTTCGTGAACAAAATCAATATCCTCATTCGGTGCTTGTGCTTGATCTATTCCGCGGGGTGCATATGGTCTTTGGCGTTCCCGGTCATAGTATTGAGAGTGTGTGTCGGACCGTGGTTGCGCCTCAACTGAGCCGGAGCCAGACCCAGGCGTATCAGACCGAGACGACCGACCGTACATGCCAGGACCAATGGACTCGCGAAGATACATTTGTTCCTCTCGCAGTCGATAAGAAGAGTGATCCTGATAGTCCCTCTCCGACCTTGACCTAAGATGTGGGGGAGGCGAGTTCCGGACGGGTGCGGAATTTGAGTAGTCACGTGGAGCTTCGCGATCGTAATCAAGTTCGCGTTGGCGCGACCAGTTACGTTCCCTGTCGAGGTCACGCTCGTGTTCGACGTCTGGGTGATTAATGTTTGTAGCAGGCCCGACACGTTGGTGATTATGAACACGTGCGGTTGATCCGCGAGCGCTGGTGGGTGACATGATGGTCGGATGGGGTGACGCGTGCGCCATCTGGTGTCGACCGTGCGGATAGGGATCGCTGCTATGACTGCTTCGTTCGTGAGTATCATACCTTCTGGAACGTTCTCTCTCGTGTCCGAGAGGGGGACTCTGCATTCCCTGTCCAGACGAGGCGGATTCGGGAGGATACTGTTGTGAGTGAGGAATTCCACCTTGGTGATATCCCTGTGGTGGACCCTGCCCCCGGGAATGCGACGAAGAGTGCGGACGCGAGCGGGAATCAGAACCGTTGCTGTGAGAATGAAGATGGGATGTATGAGGCTGGGATTGCGCGTGGCTCCGCGGATGTTCGAGGTGTTGGACTGGAGTCAGTTGCGAAAGGGGTGGAAGCTGGCGGGGGTCATGGCCCGAGGCAGAACCACGCCGTGACATATGCGCGGCAGATGCTGCGTGAGGTGGTGCCACCCCGGGTCCAATAGGCCCATCCGATACTTGGACGGTGCGACTGTCTGGACCAGAAATGACGCGGATATTGCCAGGTGGATGGACATAGTCCGGGGTGTTGGACTCGTTGATGTCCATGTTTCGGGGATCACGGTGTTGGGCAGAGCCTGGGATTTGTGGTGCATGTTGAGGGGGCACACCAGGCCCGGCTTGGATGGGAGGGAGGGAAGCATGACCGTGAAGGTCTGGCGAAGGGGGTACGGCAGACAGTCGTTCATACAATACGCTGATGTCACATAAGATGGGGAGTAGATGGGAGGTGAAAGATATACTCACGCCCTTTCCAATTTCATACGCTGAATGGATTTTTTGGCCATGAGTACCTTGAACTGGAGCTTGTCGTTGTCCTGCAAAAGGGAGATGATTCAGACGGGGTGGATACGTGGACGAGTGGACAGACCATCTCGATTTCTTTTACTTTTCGTTTTAGCTCCTTGTACTTTGCCTGGTATTTTTCATCTTCGACGCCAGCGGCGATGCCCGTCGTGTAGGCCTTGTTTTTTTGTCTTGAGGAAGGGGTGACCGAGGTAGGCTGGACGAACATTTGGGCGCTGGCAAGAGCGGAAGGACCTGGGGACTGGTTGTGGGACATGATGGCAGTGCTTTGGACGGCGTCAAAGGATGTTGAGACGCTGAGTTGGCATTTGGCTATTTATTACTCATTGGAGCCTCCGTTGGCGTTGAGTCTCGCGTCTGCAAAAGGACGTGGCTCGTAGCTCGCGGCTCGTCGTCACGAATACGCGTGCCAAATCTCGCTCATAACATACAAGCCACTCCTCGCGGTCACTCCATCCAGCGTCCATCTGCCTCGTCGTCCAGCTCATAGAGGACTGCATCGCACACCCGAGGTCGTCTTGTCTGACACGTCGCTCGGCTGCTGGGTGTGGCGACATCCAAGCACCGGTTGTAAGAACATCTGACCTCCCGCACGACCTACTCTGAATGCCAAGCGGTGTGGCACCACGTCGAACAGTCAGCGCGGTGTTGAACATGTTGGACCCGAGTGGAGAGTGTGGCTGCTTGTTGCTTTAGGGCCGGCCTCGAAGTGGCGCGGCGCCTCGGGCACACAGACCAAGTACGTTTGACTTGCGACCTTGTTCAGCACAGCGAGTAAGTACTTGGTGTCATGAACGGATGAGATGCTGAGCTCGTCTGCGTCTCAGTGTCGATACCATACAGACAGTACGTGGATGCCCTTGGGTGCATCACACCACGTTGACCATGGCGCCACCTTCACAGGGATATGCCCCCACCGGGGGGGTTCGAGGCCATAAAGTACAAGCGGAACCTTCCTTTTCGTGGACCCAGTGGACTAGCTATCTTGGGCGCTGTGACGGCTGTGTGTGCATACGGGTTCTATCGTGTTGGAAAGGGAAACCTGGAACGAAGGTATGTTTATCCGCACAAAATGCGCATATGGTGTCCGCAGGCAGTAAAACGTGTCTTCACATGGTGCGCCCATCGCGAAACGTGTCTCCTTGGGCGGAGGATCCGGCCGACTGCTTATCAGGGACCCGATCTCCTTCGGGCCGTGCCAGAAAAAGCGCGTTTTCTCAGATTCGGACCCTGACCATTTGTTTTTCCCTATAGGGAACTGCAGAGAGAGAAAGTTTGGTCACGCATCCATCTCGTCCCGCTGCTTCTCGCCGAGGGTGATCGGGACGCGTACCGTAGACAGCAAGCAGCGCTGGAGCGTGAAAGGGTCATCATGAAGGACGTCGAGGACTGGGAGGTGGGTGATGGGATGCACATCCGGCAGAGAAACTGACCCTGTGCCTCGACATTTTCCGTTTTCAGCCGGGCAAGAGCGTCTACAATGGCACACAGTATCGGTCTGTCGAATCCATCGTGGTTCTCTGATTGGTGGAGTGGCTAGCTACCTAATGCAGTTGATTAAAAAAGAGGAGGAGAGAGAAAAAAAACATATGGAACAAGGAGGGACACAGCCCCGCTTCCCATGCAGCGTCTGTGGAGGCTCCGCCAACGATGTCTCGAACTGGACTAATTATGCCGGTGGCGGGTGGCGACATACAATAGCGACCGTTGCGTTGGGCGAGAGTTGCTCGTTGTAGGAATATACTCTAGGGCCGGTCTGGCGTGCCCCTTGGTTTGTCACCTCGCACGACGACGACGACGACGAGGTTGGACCCGTCGAACGTGTCGACGACGATCACAAGGTACGCGGCCGTGCGCAGGACGAGTCAGGCTGGCTCATGGCGACCAGTTTGGCGGCCGGGTACAGGATTCGAGGGCCGTTATGGATATCGAGCCGAACCCCTCTCGTCCTCTCCCGATTTCACTCATACAGCTCCTCAAATCCCGCTGACACCCCTCCCGATTCGCTCTCTCATCATCCCCCGGCTCCGGCCACTATTAAAGCCAATCCCCCGCCCGCTTTCGCTCTCCCGCCCATCCCTCGCACAATGCCTCTCCCCCCCTACCCTCATCGTCCACCCCGACCGACGACCACCCCAGACGCACCCGTCAAGGACCCGCCCTCCCTCATGAACGTCGTAAACCCTCCCTACGACCTCATGTCACCCCATGACGCCGACCAGATGATCTTTGGCCCTCTCGACCTCGACGATCACTCTCTCCTCTCCCCCTCTTGGGACCCATCCCGCGACATCGCCTACAACCAACCCATATCCCCAGTCCTCTCCGACAATCCAGCGTCCCCTCGTCGCGCTTCCGACTTTGACATCCCCGACGCGTCACCCAGCAGCGCCTTTTACGACTCCCACTCCTTTGGCGGCTTCGACGACGTACAGCCCATGTTCGATCTCGATGACTCCAATCTCTCCCAGTGGCTGAACGACTCCCACGTTTCCCCCCTGGATCCTTCCTGTTCTTCCCCCATCCCGATACGTGGCACCCAATCAGACCCACAATCGCCTCCCGGCTTCATTCCATACGGCAACAATGCGTTCTCTCAGAATCCCTCCTTCTCTCCATCCGAGTTCGCAGCCCTGCATCCCCTCCCTAGATCACTATCGCCCACGGAGATTTCTGATGGTTACCTCAGCTCACCCGGTCTCGGTGTAGCCTCCATCTCTCCAGCAGAGACTTCACTGAGACCGCCCACTTGGGCATCCCAACTATGGGATTCATCTCATTACACATCCCCCGCCTCTGGCCACCACGTGCCCCTATCTGAGAACCCTTACACAGTCAAGAACCATCGATTCCAGTCAAGAAGGGATGCCAATCCCTTGGGCCTGATGTTCCAATCGTCGAGCGCACCATCCCCCAACGTCGCAACACTCACCCGCGCATACAGCCATCGTGCAGAGTCAGTCTCCGTCAGCGATGATCGTGATGCCACCGTGCGACGACGAAAGAAGTTGCTCCCCGACGAGCCCCCCAAGGACTCGAAATCGCCTGAATCATGTATGTGCATATCTGATCATATCCGTCCCTTCTGTGACTGTCGTCATGTTGATTACCCACTTCATTATCTCCGTTGTAGCTCCTCTCAAATCCGTCCTGAAGCAGCCCAAATTGGCTCCATCGGCTTGGCAGCTCTACTTTACAGATTGGATCCAACGCCATCAGGCAACCAGTACAAGAAAACTCAACGTTGCACAGGCCGCAAAGGAAGCCGGTCAGGAGTATGCGAACCTGACCGCGGAGGAAAAGGAGGTATGTGCTGCGCCGCTGCTTCTCGAGAATTGCTACCGATCTGACTCTTCCATGATTAGCCATACAAACAACGGTCTCTTGTCCTCAAGCAGGCACGCGAGCGGGAGAATGCCGCTTACATGCGCACTCTGACGCCCGAGGACATTAAGCGAGAGAACGCGTTCCGGACCGCACAACGGAAGGCGGGTCGGTCTCGGAAGAGTAACCTCAAGGATCCCAACGCACCCAAGAAGCCACTGAGCGCGTACTTTATGTTCTTGCAACGCATTCGTTCAGATTCCGTGCTAGTGAGGGATATCTTTGGCGATGAACAAGAGACCACCAAGCAGAGCGTTTTGGCTGCTGCAAAGTGGCGATCGATGACCGATGACGAGCGCAAGGTGGGTCGATCGTTGCCGTCACGAGGTCGAGCGCTCATCTCTTTTTCTCAGCCCTTTTTAGCTCAAGCAGAGCAGGAGAAACTCGAGTACGAAGCTGCACGCAGGCTCTATGAGCAAGGAACGACTGGCCTTGGTGCCGGGACGAGCATCAACTTTAGCATTCTTCCAGGATCTCCATCTGAAAGCCCATTCCATGCGCTTCGTACCATCAAATCAGAGTCGTTTAGCTCAGAGAGTGAGAGTGATGGACTCGGGCCCGACGATGGTGCGAACAGATATACCCATCTATGATTGTTTACCTTTTCGTTTCGATTACCAGAGTGCATTATACTCTGTTCTTTCGTCGGTCACTGATCATTTTATGCCAATTGGTTCGTTCGTTCACGACACTGGACCTTTTATCACGACGGTTTCCCTGGTCAATCACTGTATTGTTAGAACACCGCCTAATCTACTTGTTCATATACCTCGTGACTCGTATAGCGATTAGGGTCACGAACTTGTTACAGTACTGTGATAATACAGCTACAGGGACAGATAAGCAACCATCTTTTGATGAGGCGCACCGTCCTCGTCGAATTCATTCCCCTGGTCGTAGAGAATGAGTGGGTGTCGATGAGCATGAAAGAGTGGGAGTATACCTCGGGGTAATAACCGAACCTTGTTGGAAGAAATAAAGGGACGATTCAGCCGGTGTGTGCACAGGGCATAGATCAGACCTGACATACTTGGCATAGAACCCTTTGACGGGCAACTGTGAGTGGCAGACGACCGGGACGACTTGCATCTGCCCATGCTGTTTCGCGTCGTCTTTGACCCATCGATGCAAGGCAAGGACGAGATCGTGTCCGAAACGAAGCTGCCGATATGGACTGAGAACGGCCAGGCGACTGAGCTTGTAATAATTTGTCCCTTGCACCCTGTGGGCCCTGATTGTCCCGATTGGTGTCAGGCAAGGTACTAGCCGGAGCAAGAAATGGGTCGCTGTCGGATCTTGACTACGCTCGCAAAGGGCATATGAATCATTAGAAGAATGGAGACAGAGCATGAGAATGGCGTACTCATCGACCTCGTCGTCCAATGAAAACTGCTGCTCGTGTACGAAAACGTCGATCCTCACGTCGATGCACTGATCCAGCAGGAGCTGTCTTTCCTCGTGGTCTGGTGGGACGACCACGATTTCATGCGACACGTCAGGGTGTGCCATGCGTGGTGACTCGGAGTGTCCGTGGTCCTCGACGAACACACCGCCGAGTCACGAGCTCTCTGTGCGGCGTCGAGCTGGCACGCCGGACACGGACGACGCATGTGCGTAGGGCAAAAGATAAGACCCACTCGGCATAACGGACCGGTCAATCCTACTCAAAGACACGCCACAGGCGTGAAATATTTTCGTCGAATTACATAAT
>JBBPKD010000086.1:0-42900 GCA_038089075.1 Singerocomus inundabilis
CCCAGGTCACCCCCACTCATCCACCTTGCTACCATGTATCCAACATATGGCCGGGTCTCTGCAATACGTCCGTGTCCCCATAGTCCATGTCCTCTAGATGTCTGATGTCTAGCAAACTTTTTGGTGAGTGACCTGCTTCATCCTTTTCAAACTTTCTATCATACTAGATACATGGTGGACACCAACGAGTACACCTGGACCTATTACACTTAGCTTATCGGACACTTTGTACACTCTCTACATATCCCCTTCATTTCTTTTCACTCTATTTGTTTCGGACGAACCGCATTTACCTATACATCACTTTTACACTACTTACATAAGTCCTGGGTGTGCCTGGACTATAAACAGGTGTATGTACACTCAAGAGAGTTTTTCTTTCCACTAAAGTTATGAAGAAGTCAGATCTGCGCCCAGTACTGCCATTTTCAAGTCTCAAGTCTCAATTTATATGTCCGGACACTCAGTTCGCATCATATTATCACGCCACCACTTTGTATTCAGTCCTACTGCCTATAAAGCTTAGGAGTAATGTCTGATACTATCTATCTAGGGGAATAGTAAGTCTGGAGTTTTACCTTTTCTTTTCTTCTCTTCTTGAATCCCTTTGGGATGAGCCTTTTGTTTCTTCACTCTACTACTGACACTCCTTGTACACACCAAGGAGTTTATTTGTTTTACAACTGGAGCCCACCATGAGGAATTCAGCTGAGTCGAGAAGAAGGTCACTCAGGTCAAATCTCGAATGACTAGAGTATTAAAACCTACTTGATCAACTCTGTAACTTTCATGTATCTGAGGACTCATCCCTTTTTCATATTGTCCAAGACAGCGGCAACAAAGGGTCCAGGTCAGGATTACCACAGCCTACACAACTGGGTAACTATCTGAACAATGCCACTGACATTAGCTGGTCACCTGATTCTTCCATCTGAAGCACCTCAGGGTCACCGGACCAACAGCCAATGACCACTGGGTCCCCAATTTTTAACCAAATTCCTTTGACCAGACAGAATCCTATTCTAGGGGATAACACATCTTTCCAGATCCCAGGAGCGTTTGACCATCAGTCCCCTCAATCCTTGCTAAGAGAACGGCAACTCTTGCTTGAGGAGATTCCCAAATCACCACTTACCACACTGGAATCCTCCCCCAGAAGTTTTCATTGGGTAAACGAGGGTTCGGAGACATCCTCGTCGGCTTCTCACTCAAGGTCCTTGTCAGCACATTCCATCATCACACTCAACACTGATACCAAGTCTGTCGAACCCATCAGACCCCAGCTCAACCTCCCCAACATCACCACCATCCCAATACACCAGCCCAATCCCCACATACAACCCTCCACCCAAGCTACCTCTATCAATGGCCCAATACATTCAGATGCCACTCCAGAGAACACAAAACACCCCCAAGTTCGATGCCAAGATGCCCTCCCTTCTCCCTCACTACCTAAAAGATATAGACTTCTTAGGGACAGCTGCAGGGATTAATGTAGCTGAAAAGATCAAGGCAGCTCTTTGATATGTGGACCTGGACGAGGCTGAAGTATGGAAAACACTCCCCGAAGCCTCTTCCACTAACTGGGATGCATTTATTCTAGCAGTTAAAGTGCTGTACCCCGGATGCAAGGGTAACAACCATTATTGCCACGCAGACTTACAGTATCTACTGCAGGAATTCAAAGGTAAGATGATGCACAGCCAAGAGGAATTGAGAGAATACCATAGGAAGTTTACCAAGATTACATCTCTCCTTACAAAAACCGGCAAGATATTGACAGCTGAACAAGACTTCCTGTTTCTAAGTGGTTTCCCAAGGGACCTAGAGAAGCAGATCTGACACAGACTATCCATCATCAAGCCAGACATCCATCCTGAGAACCCCTACCCAGTCCCAGATGTCTTCACAGCTGCCAAATTTCTTTTAATAGGGTCTGCCTTTCATTCACCCATTGGTTCACTAATGCCTTTAACAATCACACCCATCGCTAGCCCATCAACCCTGGCACCATTGGCTGTGGCACCCTCAGTCAGCGTCACGCCAGTACTGGCTATTAAGCAGGAGATGCTCCAGACAGAGATCTACTCAGGTCCCACAAACAGGAATTGTGCCTTCTGTGCGGAACTCAGACACTATACCCGGTTCTGCACAAAATGTCAAGAGTATCTTAAAGCCAGATATATCACAAAAGGCCCAGACAACCAATTGTACTTTCCAGATGGCAGCCGGATCCCGAGGATTCCAGATACAAGGTGCATAATAAAGTGTGTCGACTGAGTGGAGACAGAGAAGGCCATTGCCGCAACCGCTGCTGCACCTGTGCCATCCACAAGCTGGATCCACGAGATACCGCTGCACATGACCACCAGCATACTGTCATTATCCAGACCAGAAAGTGATGCAGTCCTGGACATTGATCCATCAGCCTTTGTTACTACCACACAAGTAGACCCAATCTATAATGCTGTAAAACAAAATAACTTCTTGGTGTGTACAAGGAGAGTTAGTAGTAAGGGTAAAGGGAACGATTGGTTCATCCCCAAAGAGATTCAAGAAGAGTATAAAAAGAAAGATGAAGCTCTGGACTTACTTTCCCCTTGAATAAGTGATACTGGACGTCTACTCCTAAGCTCTATAGGCAGTAGGTCTGAGTATGAAGTGTCCAGAGGGTAGAACGATAGGAATAGAGTGTCTGGACATATATTTCAACGAGTAGGACTAGAAAAAGAGAGTGCCGGGCGCAGATCTGATGAATTCGTAGTTTTTCGGTCGGAAGGGAACTGTATATCAAGTGTACATACACCCGTTTATAGTCTGGGCATACCTGGGACTTATGTAAGCAATGTAATGACCGATGCTTAAGTACTAAAAAGTGTCCGGATGCAAATGCAGTGAAAATCAGTGAAAAGGATGTATGAAAAGCGTGTAAAATGACCGGTAAACAAAATGTAATAGGACCGGACATACATACCAGCAGTCCGGACATGTCTAATGGTGGTCCGGACATATCTAGCATAGTAGAAAGTCAAGGGAAACAAAGGGGGTCACTCACCGAAAGATTTACTAGACAGGAGACTTCTTGGAGACATGGACTATGGATGTATGGTCAAGTTCTGTAGGTCCGGATGTATTGCACCGGTCCGGACATGCTGGACCAGTCCGGACATATGCTAGACACATGGCAGTGAAGGGGGATGACCTGGACTATGCACCCGGATGAAGAAATAGGCCTATACCACTATAAGGAACATCAGTTCCTTACAACACGGCTGACCCAGAGTTTCAGGAGTTTCTAGCTCACACATGGGCAACCTTTCAGGCAGAAAAGGAAGCCGGTAGCAAAAGCAAGAAGGTACGGTTCAATGGGGTAGTAATACCACCAAGAAGAATGCCAGATCTGTGAGCTGTGTCAGTCTCTGAAGAACTTGTATCGCCCGAGGTACAAAAGATGCAAACAGAATTCACAGGAACATCTGGTCGAGTGGTAACCCCGACAGCGAACACTCGGTCAAGTTCACCGGGACTCGGATCCCAGCAATCCACACCATCTTTCTCTAGAACAAGTACATTTCTCAGCTTATTTAATGCTCACCCATCCACCCCCCTTCCAACAATGCAGTACAAGTATTCATTCCCCCTAGAGGATGAAGCTGCGCCCAAATGGGTCCTAAACACTCTACTAGAGTCCAGTGTCCCGGTCCCTATGAAGGATCTCATAGCAGTTAGCCCAGAAATCCAAAAGCAATTTCAAGATATAATGGTAGTAAAGCAGGTGCAGATGTCACTGACTAACACCATACAGGTGAATGAGTTATGCGGACGTGACCCGGGGCACGTGGAACATGAATTTGGTGACCAAATCCTCTGAAACGAGGATGGTATGGTGGTGGCTCACCATAACCTCCCCCTGCATAGCATCAAGGGGTGAGTGGGAGCCTGCACAATCACCTGCATCCTGAACTCAAGGTCCGAGATCATTGCCATGCCCAAGCGAGTATGGGAGAAGCTAGAGCTTCTGGTACAGTCTGACCATGTCATGACCATGTCGTCTGTGAATATGACCAAAGACTCAACCTTAGGGGTCATTGAGAACTTGGTGTTAGATCTCGGGCCTAGTGAGGTCTGGCTGCAAGTGCAAGTGCTCGAGAGAGCAAACTTTGATTTGCTTTTGGGCTGGCTGTTTTATTGTCTCATGAGCATGACTACTAACGATTTCCCAGATGTGTTGCGACTGCAAAGGAGTAACACTGCCTAATCTAGAACTCCATGGTTCTGTCGGGTGACTCAGCATCTTGCTATGGGGCTAAATCTAGAATGTTGGAGAAGAGGATGCTGGACAACAGGGATGGGGGGACTGGATAAGAAGAGAGGGCTGACAGCGGTAAAGAGAGTCTTCCACTAATGAACTTCTAGCATACTCTTGCAACACTATAGCAGCGATCGTACTCTTGCAACGATGCTCTGTCTTCCTCATAATACTAGTACCTGGTGTGCTAGCATAATTGTGGTTGAGCTAGCAGAGCTCTTGGGTAATTGCGTGACAATCTGGAGGGAATCACCCTATACAGCGCAGTGCTGCTAAGCCACAGAGGCTTCTGGAATAATTTAGTAATCACAAAAGAATGTATTGCATACTGGCAATGACTGGGATATGTCTTGACCTGGGATATAAGTTTGAATTGGCTGGCTGGACTGGGATGGGAGTAGGGGTTGGCTTCATCTCCGGACTGCCTCACTCCCAGGCACCATTGCTGGCGGGTGGGCGAATAATGGTCTGCTACTTGTGCTTGAACATCACTAGGCCACCTTGGTAGGCAGGGTAGGAGAGGTAACAAGTGGATTAGGCTGGGGGGACACCAGCCAACTCATAACCCCTTATATACGGATACAGGAAGTGCACAGACTGAGCTGTGACGCTATCTAGGGTATAGGGTATTACTGTATGTAGTACTAAGGTAGAGGGTTATGTCCGTGAGGTAGCAGTGAGGCTAACCTCGAAGTAAAGGTAAGGCTTGCCCTGAGAAGATCAGAATGGAAGGGCGAAGCAATAAGAAGAAATGGAAGATCAATCACAAAGTGTGAATGATTAGGAAGAGGATTGTGGCAGAGATTCCATCAAGGGTTCTGCAGAGTCATGAAGGTGATCATACCGATCGAAGGGGTGATCGTATATGAAGAAGGTGTTGTAGCCTGTAGGTGATGATCAGAGGGATAGGGGTGATTGGTGTGATGTTGTGAAAGAGTGAAGAGGTGAAGCTGTGATAGAGTGAAGACATGACAGGGTGAAGGTGTGAAGCTGTGAAGGGACGGAGTGGTCATGTGATCAAGGGGGAATGTTCATAACATTCACAACAGGATGGTAGCCAGACAATTGTCCTACAAGACCCAAACATGGGAAAGGAGTTTAAACTCCCCATTCAGTTGTGGACAGAGGGTTGCCCCAGATGCAGACAAGGCATGTCCTGTATAAACCACCAAAGTGTGGTCGAGATGGATTTTTAAAAATCGATGATCCATCACCCAGGTGGGGAGAGTCCATAGGGCGACACCGCCAGCCCAGTCTCTTGTTCGCACAGCTGGGTCAGGCTGTACTATCAATGGACGATTATATTCAGTTTCCCCTCTACACTCCTTCTCTTCATTACTTGTTTCTTTCCTCTACACAGTCTGCACTAAATGTGGCTACCATGGCCACCTTTCTATCTTCCTTATCATTCGATTCCAATTCGCATTGTTTCACTTACAAGCCAGTTGCGAAGAAGATGCGGTTGGTACCATCTCCTCTGATGGAGGACTATTAGGTGGTCCGATGCCTTCCAGAAAACCCCTTGGCAGGTTTGCCCACTCTTCCTGTACATCCACCAGAATTTGTATTAGATATATGCTTCACTCAGGAGCGAGCCAATGCGTTGGATTTGGACCCAGCAAAGTGGCTGTGGCCCAAAGAGCTAAAGCTCATCCAATGGATGGTCCAGATGCACGAAAAAGCATTTGCTTGGGTCCCCACTGAGTGAGGATGTTTAAATGAAAGATACTTTCCCCCAGTCCAAATTCCTACTATATCACACACCCCTTGGGTGCTTCGCAACATCCCGGTTCCACTGACTATGGTCAATGAGGCCATATAGATCATCAAAGATTGTTTTGCATCCAGCGTATATGAACCATCCACCGCATCATACTGGTCACAGTGGTTTTGTGTTTTGAAAAAGAATGATAAGAGTTTAAGGCTTGTTCATGACCTTCAACCATTGAACACAGTTACCATCTGAGATGCATTCCTGCCTCCATTTGTCAAACACCTGGCAGAACAGTTTGCCAGATATGCTGTTTACAGCATGATGGACTTGTTTGCAGGCTATAATCAGCAACTGCTTCATCCAGACTTATGCGATCTCACATTGTTTCTTACTCCAATGGGTCCCATGTGGTTGACCACTATACCCATGGGATACACTAATGCCTCACAGATATATCAAGGAGACATGTGTTTCATACTGCAAGATGAGATACCACAATACACCATGCTCTTCTTAGATGACATTCCAGTCAAATCAGTCAAAATCCATTACCAGCAATTGGACAGAATGTATAAAACCATCCCAGAAAACCCCAGTATCCAACAGTTTATCTGGGAGCACCTTACGGTGACCAACCAGATCATACAACACCTGGAGAATGTTAGGGCCACAGTGTCCACCAAGAAGTTCATTCTGGCCACACCGGATGTGACAATAGTAGGGCACAAGTGTATGATGGAAGGATGAATTGCACACAAGGACAAAGTGCAAAAGATTCGAGACTGGCCAGAGTGCCAGAATATCACACAGGTCTGAGGCTTTTTAGGTATGTGCAGTGTCATCCAGATTTTCATCAAAGACTTTGCATCGATTGCATGGCCCCTGGTGAACTTGACCCAAAAGGGCATTTGTTGTGAATGTTATGACCATTACCCCTTGATCACGTGACCACTCCGACCCTTCACATCTTCATGCCATCACCTCATCACGTTTTCACTATATCACATCTTCACCTCTTCACTCCTTCACAAACTCACATCAATCATCCCTATCCTTTCAATCATCACCTATAGGCAGCAATGCCTTCTTCATATCCACTCTTCCCTCCGATTGGTACGATCAACCTTCATGACCCTGCAGGATCGTTGATCGATCTCTGCCACGATCCTCCCCTTGATTGTTCACACTTTGTGATCGATCTTCCATTCTTCTTTCTTGCATGCTTTCTCATTTCTGATCTTCTCAGAAGCATGCCTTCCCTTTTACTTGAGGTTAGCCTTGCTGCTACCTCATGGACTTTACCCCTTACCCTAGTATAGCCTTCATTAATTACTGTATACCCTAGACAACCACAGCTTGGTCTATGCACCATCATGTAATGTATATAAGGGGTTATGAGTTGGCTGGTGTCTCCCCAGCCTAATCCACTTGTTACCTCTCCTACCCTGCCTACCAAGGTGGCCTAGTGATGTTAAGTATGGCAAGTAGCAAAGTGCTATTCGCCCACCCACCAGCAATGGTGCCTGGGAGTGAGACACTTTGGAGATAAAGCCAACCCCTCCCCTATCCAGTCCAGCCAGCATGCCAACTTGTATACCATGTCAAGTTTACATTCCAAAACTTGCAGTACACTTCACATTCATTATCTTTTATTTAACCAGTTATTCCAGAACTATGCCTCATAATAGCCTAGTCAACCAATACACCAGAAACACCACATGACTCAAGACAAACACACTTGTCAAGACAATGTTATACCTGCAACCCAGTTAAGTTCTCACTACTGTTGGGTCTTATCATATTTCCAGATACCTACAAGCCATAGTGCTGTAGAAGATCATGTGGTAGCAACAGCACCCTTGATATAGGGTGGCACCTTAGATCAGCTTACAAGGATGACAACCTGGAATCAGTCATACAAATAATCTCTTAAAGGATAAAGCCCTGTTGTATGCATGCCAGGTTGCCCAACAGGACCACAGAGATAGTTGTGGCAGTGTAGCTCCTTTGCAGTCGCAACATTATCACCCTGTCAGCCCTGACATCCTCAATAGTGATGTTGGTCATATTGCAGAAACAGACGGCAGCAGCAATTATACGGCCCTTGGTATAGAAAGTTTCACATTGATGCTTCCACTGTGAGGCATGGATTTGAACAGCTTCTGTACGCTGATCGCGGGGTTGCTGAAGGGAACTTCTGCTGTCTAATGAACTAGAAGATCAATGCGGCCACGCATGTAGCCAGAGACACTCACATGGAGACTGGATGGTTTGTCGGGAATCAGAGAGTTGGTCAGACAATGGTTGATTGGTTCTCTGAGGATGCGTGATGGCCATGTTGTCTAATGAACGTGGGCGTCAATGGCATGCAACACATGGTACAAGTAAACCCACTTGAGCTTTCCTCCCGTGCACGACGAGATTCGGTTGTCACTCTGAGATTGGCCATACTCGTGTTTATGTGCCTCATTGCTCGCTCAGGAGAAACCTGTGCAAGTTTACAAAGGCTCTGTGATTAGGAATCCACTTCACAAAGCGGGGATTTGGTATGAGTGCACCCACATGGTCAGAGGTGGCCAAAGGAAGGATACTTCTGCAACTATGAATGGTGATTGACCTGCCTCCACACATCGCAAGATCATTGTTTGCTGAGAGAGCCATTGAGTGGACCTCAGTCGTGTGTGTGATGATAAACCCGATTTGTTTGTGCGCCGCAGTGTCCCAAAGCGAAACCGACATATTTGCAGAAGCCACAATAAATGTTCCGTCGCTTGCCAGAGAAATGCATCTGGGCTTGTTGTTACTATGAATGCGCCATTGAGAGTGAGGCCTTCCGTTCAAGTCGGACACGTCGAGACAGTTGATATAGCCGTCGTAAGACAAGACAAAGAGTTGCTTGCTATCGAGGGTCCAGGCGAGGGATTGGTTTTGAGCCTCACCAACTTTGATTGGGACTTCTGTAAGGAGGCGGCCGTCCTGACTCTGGTAGATCCGAACACAACTCTGAAACGTGGCTGTGGCAATGAAGCGTCCGTTGGGGGAGAATTTGGCCGCGACCACCATCCCGTTGTGTTCCAATGGACCGAGTAGTCGCTGGCTGGTTGAGAGCGACCAGACGCGGACAGTCTTGTCATCTGAGCCGGTTGCGATTTTCGTCCCATCCGCAGAGACATCCACGGCACGTACCCAATTGTTGTGTCCCTTGAGCGCAGTCGCCTTTTCGTAGCTCTGTGCATTCCACACTGTCGCCTCACCACTCTTCATCCCGCCCACGATCCACCTTCCATCCCGTGACACGGCAATATTGAGAATAGCACTCATTGCAGGTGCTGAGTTCTGTATCTCCATACCATCCTCCACACGCCAAAATCGAAGATACCCTTGCTGACTACCGCTCACAATGTGCCTCCCATCAATGAAGGCGAGTGAGGATACATCGTCGCTCCCGTGGATTTCAATCGGTCTTGTACCCCTTCTGTGGACTGCGGTGACAGAATTACTGTTTCTACTCGACTCTAATGAGTTCAGGTCAGTATCGCATCCCAGATGTCTCGGTGACACGCTCACCACTTGTTGATCGCTGGACTCCACTACTCGATGACATACGAAACACCTGGCGGGTAATGGTGTGTTGAAAGAGAGCTGCACCCGCCTACTTGCTGCGTGCAGTTGGCGTCTAGTACAGACACTACCTTCTTATCGATGTATATCAGCAACACATCTATAACACGTGTTCCACGGCATCCGGGCCACAGCGCCGCAAGTTTTTGGATTGGGAAACAGGGATTACACGATGAGCTCGGAGCCAACCACATGACGACAAGGTGTTCTTTAGTCACTTCCCACTCCATTCGTGATCCCCCATATCTTCCACCAAGTGCACGACAGGGTACATCGATTCTCATTTCGCGATGTGTGTTTCAGCCATTTGCAAGAACTCTCCCAACAAACCTGATAGATTCAAGGATCCAGTACCATGCGATCGCAATATCCATCTCAATTAAGGTACTACTTTGTCTCTAACTCCGCTCGATACCTTTGGATGCCCTCGTATTGAACCCCCTTGGCTGCATATCCTTGGCTCTTTCCAGTCTTGCCTTCATCGCGATTTGAATCACCTCCCTTATTTAGTCATATAAACTGGCGCTAGGGTGACTCTAACGTGACCACTATCGATTAGCCTCATCGGTGTTGCAACCGTGGTGGTGATCCTCGGATCATTGGTGGAGATAGTCGTTTTCGAAACCGGTTGGAACAGGCAGCAAAAAAGGGCACTTTCACTTATTGTCTTTCGCCACTTGAAGATGATGACAGGATATATTTCTGTAGCGTCGCCCATGTCTGCCAACGCGTATCATATTCTGCTTCAGGTAAATAATCCTTACATAGGCTGGAATATTGCAGCATGGAGTCTGGCCGTGAGCGACATACTTTGAAGAGTATATAGGTACCGAGTATAGTACCCGGCACTGCCAGACCAACCAGTGGCTGGTGGCGTATGGTTGGCTGAGCGAGTGAGGGGCAGGAGTCTTCTTATCGTTATCAATTCGAGAATTAGCAGTGACCTTAGACTCCCACAGGCAAGCTCGGTCAACAGACTTCTTCGCCGATCCATGGTACCACTTGAACATCGACGTCAGTGATTCTTGAAGCACTAAACCGTCTTCCTTGTTGATACAGCACGTGTCGGACCATGCCCAGCGCAACCCGGCCTCCCATACTGTCGCACAGAACATAATCAACTTGAATGCCGTGGGTGATCGAGCGAGGCTGTGTATCTATTTATGAAGGACATCATGGAAAAGTGATTCAACTCCTTCCCAGGTATGCGAAAACGTGCCATATCGGAAGTATTCTTGAACAGTCTGCATGATCCGAGAGTCGTCATCGACGCAACTAGCTCCTTGAATGTTCGATCAGCCTCAAATTCAGCCAAACGCCATGAAGACGACCGGTCTCGGTGTTAATGAAAACCAGGGGACCATCCCGCTGGATCTGCTGGACCGAGCTACGAATAGTGTCAATCGTCTGCAATAGGCTCACATTGGGGGCATGCAACCCTACGAATGGTAGGAACATCAGGCCGCGCTTTCATGTGAGTAACACACATATATATATACCGCCAATAACAGGATCACGAGATTGTTCGATATTTAGCAGCATACTTTGATGGGCATCGACCGGTTTATCGTAAGGGCGTGCACCAAGCAGTGCTGTATGCTTTCTTTCGTAACCACATGGAAATGATGAGTCCAACCTAATCACCTGAGTTGTATGAACTATTTGCTCCGGTATATACGTACTGCATTAGCATCCTTAAGTGAATCCTGCTATGATCTAATCCTAGCTTGAGCTTTGCCTCGCTTCGTCAACAGGCTCGTCAGCAAGGTCGTTGACAGAGGCTTGAGGGATAATGCTGTATTGTAGTGGAGAGTGGCATCTTCGTATAAACCAGAGTCCGTTGCCTCGTCTCCTCGTTGCTCTAATGTCTTGAGACAACTCTTTTTGAAGTCTAACAAGTAGAGAAACTAAACACCTTCATCCCAGTGCGTAATAACAAGACTCACCAACAAGCCAGTCCATTATCATCCTGTTGGCTCTTACATTCTCGGTAATGATGGTGTTCATTTCGAGAAGAGAGACGGTAGCACCAATTACGTGCCCCTCGGTATACAGAGTTTCGCACTTCTGTTTCCACTCATGTGCGTCAAGAATTTGAACGAGGTTATCGTTTTCTGTTTGTCGATCGCGGAGTTGCCGTTCCAAAAGGGCAATTCTGTTGTCTAAAGAATTGGAAGGTCAATGTGACCCACGCGTGTAGCCGTGGACACTCACAAGGGGACTTGATGGTTTCGTCGACGATACCCACTCCTTGTCTGGGGTTAGCATGCCGGATGCGAAGTTGCTGTTCGAGCTGATCAATTTTTCTGCCTGATGAACGGGAAAGTCAGGGGGTGCTTCGTCCAGATAGTAACGATCACACTCACGAAGAAATTGGATGGTTTGTTGGGAATCAGAGAGTTGGACATCCAGTTGTTGATTGGTTTTTTGGAGACGCGTAATTATATTATCTAATGGACTTGTTAGTGACTGCAAGTCAGGTGCAAACAAACATTACCTAAGCTCTCCTGTGCACGAAGGGATTCAGTTGTCACTCTGAGATAATCAGTCATTTCCGCCCTCATGTACCCGGTCGCTCGCTCAGGAGGTCGGACCTGCAGCAGTTACAAACGACCTGCAATTAGAAAGACGCTCCACACAGCAGGCCTTTGGTGCGGGTGCACTTACATGGGCAGAGAGGGGCGAAAGAAAGGTATTACTGAGGCTATGAAGGGTAATTGTTTTCCCTCCGCACACCACAAGGTCGTTGTTTGCTGAGAGAGCCATAGAGATGATGAACGTATTATGCGTGATGACAGACCCGATTTGCTTGTGCGTCGCAGTGTCCCAAAGCGAAATTGACGTGTTTGCAGAAACTGCAAGGAATGTCTCATCGTTTGCTAGGGCGATGCACCTTGGCTTATTGTTGCTATGAATAGGCCATTGAGAGGAAAGCTTTCCATTGGACACGTCAAGACAGTTAATATAGCCGTCGTAAGACAAGACAAAGAGCTGCTTGCTATCGCGGGTCCAAGCGAAGGACTGGTTTCGAGTCTCGTCGACTTTGATTGCGACCTTGATGAGAAGGCGGCCGTCCTGACTGTCGTAGATTCGAACGCAGCGACGACACGTTGCAGTGGCGATGAAGCGTCCATTATAGGAAAATTTGGTCGCAACAACCTCATATTCGTGTTGTAATGGACCAAGCAGTCGCTGGCCAGTTGATCGCAACCAGATACAGACAGTCGAGTCTTCCGATCCTGATCCTGTCACGATTCTCGTCCCAGCCGGAGAGATATCCACGGCACAGGCCGAATGGCTGTTTCTTTGGAAACTGGTCACTTTAGATGGTTCGTGCCAGTGGCTCTGCACATTCCAAACCTTCACGTCGCCACTTTCTGTCCCACTCACGATCCACTTGCCATCGTATGACACGGCAACGTTGAGAACAGCACTTGCAGTATTCGTTGGCTTCCACACTTCCTTGCGATCCTCTACGCGCCAACATCGAAGATATCCTTGCTGGCTACCGCTCACGACATGTCTCCCATCGACGAGGAATGCTACCGAGGATATGTCATCTCTTCCATGGATTTCAATCGGTTTTTCTTCCTTTTTACGGTCCGCGGTGGCAGAAGCAGTGTTCCTACTTGACTCTGATGAGTCCATGTCAGTATCGCATCCCAGATGTCTCGGTGACGCACTCACTACTTATTGATCGCTGGAATATGCTCAACATAGTCAATTGGCAGGTACTGGACTGTTGAAGAGACCTGCACTTGTCTACTTGTTGTGCGCCATTGGCGTTTGGTATACACTGCCTTACTGATATAAATTAGTTCTATACCTATAATCATCTCTTGACATGTGTTCCTGTGGCATCCAGACCGCACTGCCCGCAAGCTTTTGAGACATGGAACAGGTATTACTCAACGAACTACCCCACATGATCTATGATTATTGATAAGGTGTTCTTTAGTCACTTCCCATTTCATTCGTGTTTCCTCATACCTATCACAAGGTGCGCAACAGAATTTTGTTTCATGATGTGTGCTTCAATTCCCCAAAGAACCTGACAGATAGCATGCAGCTCTTTTCTTGGCTTTGAGGCCGAAACTTACTTAGCACTCAGGAGTGGCAGATGACTGGTCCTGCGAAACCTTGTGTCACAAAAATAGTCTCCCCTTACTTTGGGCCCCGTTTGCGTCATAGAGAATAGGGGAGAGGCCCGTGGGTGTTGCGTCACCACCCACAACCCACGGGTTCTTTTTGAGTCACTATCGATGACACATAGGGATAAGCAGGGGTACACCATACCCCTGGGGGTACCGGGTAGGGGTATGCCCGGGTAGGGGTACGGGTCTGACCCTCACATACCCACATAACTCCCAGCGGGTACCCCTATATACCCCTGATACCCCTCCAGGTATGCGATGCCAAGACTATTGCTACTGTGCTTAGATATGCAGGTCATGCTTTTGTGACCTATGCTATACCCGTACCTGCGGGTATGGCCATTGCCACCACACCAGTCTCAACCATTCCCCACTCACACGCAAATACAAATGCGAGCACAATACTTGTGCTCGTGTTTATGTTTATGTGTAAGTGCTATAGCATGATGCTAGCATCGATCGCATTGACGGAAATGGGCACTTGATCGAGATGCGGGCGCGCGACTATCAAAGGATATGCTTTATATAAGTAAGATCAAATAACTAATGAGATAATAAAGCATGTAGCTTACCTCAGTCGTGTGCAACACAACGGACTGAGGTGCTCGAGTGTGATAAGTATGGTTTATATACTGTGGGCTTGTATTCTGTCATAAAAGGGGGAAAAAGGAAAAAGGGTCATACAATATCTGTATTGTAAAGTCCACAGGAACAAGGAGAGAAATGTAGCTACCCTGTGTAACCGGAATGGAGGGTCCGTATGGATTCCGCACGTACAAGCAATGGTGACGCATCAGGGGCAATCAAGCCGGTCGCGGCCCGGACTGTGTGCGCGCTTGTTATTCCAACACGCATGGTCACTGCCCAATACAACAACTGCGCCGACGACATGTACGTGACCCATGCCACCACACAACGACTCCCGTGTTGCCAATGCCAGGGTAACACAACGCCAATGACGACGGCGCGGACGCGCGCGTAGCCAATGCCACGGCGTGACCAAGACGGCGACGACGATGGTGGTGACGCGTGGGTAGACAATGCTACACGACATCAAGACGACGGTGGTGGTGATGCCGACGATGTAGACGCGCGCGTGGCCATTGCCACGGCGTGACCGGGATGACGACCATGACGATGATGTGTGCTTGTCCAACGCCATGACACGACGGCGACGGCGGCGGTGATGCGTGCGTGGCCAGCGCACGACATGAAGACCATGGCGTGGACGCATGTGCAACCAATGCCATGGGATGACCAGGACGACGACGACGACTCGGTGGTGACGCGCGGATGGCCAACGCCACAGTGACACGACGCCAACGACGACGCGTCGGATGCGCACGCGGCCAATGCCACGGCGTGACCAGGACGGCGACGACAGTGGTGACGCGTGTCACACTATGACAACGACGGCGGTGACGCACCCCTGCTCATCCCCAATGACACACATGATTAGATCATATACAGTATGTACGCTTTTGTTCTGGGTTTATGTACTGTTACCGGTATGATATGGATTGACTGAATAATCTATTAGAGATCATCCCATTCACTAGCACAGTACTTAATCATTCTAGCTAATCATATTAGGTTACCATATTAGGGCAAAACCGCATGTCAAAATGCGCACGCCCACCATACTTCTCTCCAGTCTCGTACAACATTGACTAGAGGTAAGCTACCACTATACATTGCACATATTACCTTACTTACATACTATATTCCTCATGGACCTGTGTTTCAGGTAGATACTAATTTAGTCTCGTACAACGTTGACTGGAGTCACGGACCCGTGACTGGTTGACTCACAGATTGCGCTCATGTTCTAGGTTTATGCACTGTTACTGGTGTCGTCTATGCCCGAATGGCGGTGCTGAGGCACCTTTTCCTTCCTTCCCCCGCCACATCAACGCGGTGGTAGCACACACCGCGCAGACCAGTCCTTCTGCTTTCTCTCGTTCACCTCACCCAGTTGATTCTGGCGACCAGCAGGCCCCCAGAATCGCCTTGCAGGATCCTCGCTGTCGTGTTCAGGGAGAGACAGTAGTGCATAGCGGAACGAGGCTTTTCCCAGCCCGCCCACGCAACTAACGCTCATCTTCTGCAGATCGCGACCAGTCGGCGCTACGCCGTCACCCACAAACAGCAGCTCAGCCTTAACATACTACACTAGCTAGTCACAGAGCACCAAACGATAGGCAAAGAGTAAATTTTACTGCTTATTCGTCCAGATCTGATAATCAGGACTTGGGCCCCGCACGGAGGTTGTGTTCTCCCCGAACACTTTCATGTGGTAGACTCGAGTGTCATGCAACACATCGAATCGTCCTGTCCAAAAACGCACCCGAGATGCTGAGATCCCGCAGACTTGTCTTTGTTATTGCCGTATGATACAATGTGTTTGTTTTGGACCTCATAATCACGCAACGTGAACCATTGCCGCAAGAACGTTGAAAGAGTTATGAGACAACTGCGGTCTAGGGTACAGCAAGCAGTGGTATATAACAAGGCGTCAAGTCACGGAGAACACTCCAAAATGCGAGTGTACAATATACGAGACAGTAATGGCAAGAGATCTAGAATCAAAGACGTACAAACACCCTAACACAGCTGGGTGATCACAGGATATCTAGCCTCTCTAACCTCTCTAATAGATAACGTGGTGAAACATCCTTCTGTAGCTGGACGACGATAGGGCAGTCAGATGCGACACGTTGGTATTCATTGTGCGACCGCTGACGAAGTAGTAGTGCACCAAAAGGCTGTCTGAGGCGTGCAAACAGTCGTAGAGCATTCATATGTTTGTCATCTGACGGGGATGTCATGATATGTGATGAAAGAGGGGAGATCCGACTTGGGCGACCCATCCCACCCGGCGGGGTGAAAGGTTTGGCTTTATCGCCTATAGTCCAACCCTCAGAAGGAACAGCGGGATCGAGGAGGTATTGGAGCCATGGATGCACCAATATCAGATTCGTCATACTAGATCGATTCGCCGTCGTCTTGATCTCCATACTCCCCAGTGCGGATGTAGCGATATAATAAACGCTTGGAGAACCAACGCTCAAGACAGACAAACTTCGCACCGGAAACAGGATGCATGATAAACTCAAGCGTTGGCTGATTAGGCGCGGAGACTGGAGGCGGATGACTTTGTCATAAAGCATTGTGACCGCCGAGTCGGAATATAAGGATGTCCTTAGTTCTCCGACCAATGAGTCCATCTTGCTATCTTCGATCATCGGCGGGACATAGAGCGACACTGGCTTGCGATATACACCGATTTCTGCAGGAAGACAACTATTGAAGCTGGATGGCTTCCCTGTCCAGGCCAGAATCGTCACGTCACCTGACCGGGTCAACACCTCTTGTAAGAGCCTGCCCATGGCATCTTGTTGACCCTCGCCATACTTGATTTGGATAGAGACGCCAAGTATCCCAAAGAGAGAGTAGGCAACATCCTCTGGTTTGGTAGCTGTGCGCGCTGCGGCAAGACAAAGTTTCTGTCGCACTTTCTTTGGCCCAGATTCGAGGGAAAGTAAAGCTTGTACATCGACTCCGTTTACGGCCGCCATCTGGGATATGACCGCAGGTGACTTCTTGTGGTTGTACACGCTCTCGTAGGGAAGGTAGAGCTTCCAGTCTTCCGTATAGAAACGGACAGTACTGGATGCGAAGTACTCTTGCAGCGTCCATACACGTGTGTTCCAAAGGCTCTTCTCCAAAGCGTGCCTGTCGGAGCCAGATAGTATGCCTTTCAAGTGAACGATCGTGAGCACCGATTCGTGGTACCATTTGAACATTGACGTCAGCGATTCTTGAAGCACTGAGCAGTCTTCTTTGTCGATACAACATGTATCGGACCATGCCCAACGCAAGCCAGCTTTACGCACTTCTAGGCAGAACCTCACCAACTTGGAGACTGTAGGTGAAAGGAAGAGGTCGTGTACCGATTTATCAACGACATGACGGAACGGCAGTTCGTCTTCTCCTTCCCAAGTGTGGGAGAGTGTGGCATATTGGAAGTATTTCCGAATTGTCTGCTGGATGCGGGACTCGTCTATCGCTATCGTCATTGATGAAACGAGCTCCCTGAATACTGGACCAGCCTTGAATTCATCTACACGCTCTTTCCGATTACGAAGGAGACCGGTCATAGTATTAATGAGGACAAAGGGTGCATCTTGCTGAGCTTGTTTGGCAGAGTTATGAATCACGTCGATCATCTGCGATGGGCTCCCATAGCGGTCACGCAACCCTACGAAACGTAAACACATCAGACCATGCTTCGATGTGAACAAAAAATGTAAACATTTACTATGAGTAACAGGACCTGGAGATTGATCCAGCTCTCGAGGCATATCGTTAACCGCAGTAACCGCTCCATCGTAATGGTGAGCACTAAATGGTGTTAGATGCTTTTTTTCGTAGCCACGTGGAAATGATGGGTCAAGTCTGATCACCTAGAGTTCGTATGAACTATTTGCTCCAGTGTAAATTATGGTATATACACGTACTTCATTGGCACCCTTAAGCGAACCTTGCCGTGATTCAATCCCAGCTCGAGCTTTGTTTAGCTTCGTTGACAAGCTCGTCGACAGAGGCTCGAAGGACAATGCTGTAGTATAATGATCAATGGCACCCCTGTATGAATCAGAGTCCATAGCGAGGTCTCCATGTCGCTCTAATGTCTCGAGACAACGTTTTTTGAAGTCTGATGAACAGAGAAACTAAACACTTTTATCTCAATGCACAGCAACAAAACTCACTAGCAACCCAGTCCATTATCACTCTGTTAGCTCTGACATTCTCAGTAATGATGTTGGTCATCTCGCGAAAAGAGACGGCAGCATCAATTATACGACCCTCGGTATACAAAGTTTCGCATTGCAATTTCCGCTCGTGTGCGCCAAGAATTTGAACAACCTCGGTATGCCGATTGCGCAGTTGCTGTTCGTCAAGGAAACTTCTCCTGTCTAATGCTAGAAAGTCAACGTAGCCACACGTGTGGCCTTAAACACACTTACGAGGGGACTCGATGGCTTCGTCGATGACGACCCCATCTTGTCGAGAATTAGTATGCCGAATGCGAAGTTGTTGTTCAAGCTGGTCGATTTCTCTACCTAATGAACAGGAGAGTCAATGCAGTGCTTCGTCTGGGTAGCGATGGACACTCACGAAGAGATTGGATGATTTGTTTCGAAGCAGAAAGTTCGACAAGCAGTGGTTGATTGGTTTTTTGGAGACGCGTAATAGTGTTGCCTAATGAACGTGGACGTCAATGGTGTGCAAGGCATGTACAAACAAACCCACTCGAGCTCTCCTCCTGTGCGCGACGAGACCCGGTTGTCACTCTGAGATCAGCCATACTCGCTTCTATTTGCTTCATCGCTCGTTCAGGAGAAACCTGCACCTGTCCACAAGGGCTTTGATTAGAGAACCATCTCATAAAGCGGGAATTTGATGCAGGTACACTTACACGTGCAGCGAGGGACGAAGAAATGATGTTTCCGAGGGTGTGAATGGCGATTGTCCTGCTTCCACACACCGCAAGGTCGTTGTTTGCTGAGAGAGCCATTGAATGGACCTCAGTCATATGCATGATATCAGACCCAATTTGCTTGTGCTTCGCAGCGTCCCAAAACGAGACCGACGTGTTCGCAGAAGCAGCGATGAATGTCCCATCACTTGCCAGGGCAATGCACCTGGGCTTATTGTTGCTATGAATAGGCCATGGAGAGCAAAGTTTTCTGTTGATCACGTTGAGACAGTTGATATAGCCGTCGTAAGACAAGATGAAGAGTTTCTTGCTATCACCAGTCCAGGCGAAGGACTGATTTCGAGTCTCGTCGACTTTAATTTGAACTTCGAAGAAGGAGCGGATGTCCTCACTGTCGTGGATGCGCACACAACTCTGAAGCGTGGCTGTGGCAATGAGGCGTCCGTTGGGGGAAAATTTGGCCGCGACTACCGGGTTGTTGTGTTGCAATGGACCGAGTAGTCGTTGTCCGGTTGAGAGTGACCAGACGCAGACAGTCTTGTCATCCGAGCCTGTTGCGATTTTCGTCCCATCTGCAGAGACATCCACGGCACGCACCAAATTGTTGTGTCCCTTGAACGCATTCGCCTCGTAGCTCTGTGCATTCCACACCGTCACTTCACCGCTCTTCATCCCGCCCACGATCCACCTTCCATTCCGTGACACGGCGATGTTGAGAATAGCACTCGCTGCAGGTGCTGACTTCTGCATCTCCATACCATCCTCCACACGCCAACATCTAAGATATCCTTGCTGACTACTGCTCACAATGCGCCTCCCATCAATGAAGGCGAGTGAGGATATGTCGTCTCTCCCGTGGATTTCAATCGGTCTTGTACCCCTTCTGTGGACTGCGGTGACAGAAGTACCGTTTCTACTCAACTCTGTTGAGTCCAGGTTAGTATCGCATCCCAGATGTCTCGGTGACATACTCACCACTTGTTGATCGCTGGACTCTACTACTCGATGACATACGAAACACCTGGCGGATAATGGTGTGTTGAAAGAGAGCTATACCCGTCTACTTGCTGTGTGCAGTTGGCGTCTGGTACAGACACTGCCTTCTGACCGATATATTAGCAACACATCTGTAACATGTGTTCTGCAGCATCCGGACCACAGTGCCGTAAGTTTTTGGATTGGGAAACAGGGATTACACGATGAGCTCGGAGTCAACCACATGACGACGAGGTGTTCTTTAGTCACTTCGCGCTTCCCCATACCTTCCACCAAGTGCACGACAGGGTACATCGATTCTCATTTCGCGATGTGTGTTTCAGCCACATGCAAAAACTCTCCTGACAAACCTGAGAAATTCAAGGATCCAGTATCATACGATCGCAATATCCATCTCAATTAAGGTACTATTTTGTCTCGAACTCTGCTCGATACCTTTGGATGCCCTCGTATTGATGCCCCTTGGCTGCATATCCTTGGCTCTTTCCAGTCTCGCTTTCATCGCGATTTGAATCACCTCCCTCATTTAGTCATATAAACTGGCGCTAGCGTGACTCTAACGTGACCACTATCGATTAGCCTCATCGATGTTGCAATCGTGGTGGTGATCCTCGGATCATCGATGGAGATAGTCGTTTTCGAAACCGGTGGGAACAGGCAGCAGAAAAGGGCACTTTCAGTTGTTGTCTTTGGCCACTTGAAGATGATGATAGGATATATTTCTGTAGCGTCGCCCGTGTCTGCCGACGCGTATCATATTCTGCTTCAGGTAAATAATCCCCACTTAGGCTGGAATGTTGCAGCATGGAGTCTGGCCGTGAGCGACATACTTTGAAGAGTATATAGGTACTGAGTATAGTACCCGGCACTGCCTTGATGCGCTCGATCAACCAGTGGCTGGTGGCGTACGGTTTAGCTAGGCGAGTGAGGGGCAGGAGTCTTCTTATCGTTATCAATTCGAGAATTAGCAGTGACCTTAGACTCCCACAGGCAAGCCCGTCAACAGACTTCTTTCAGGGTGCTCACCTGCACTTTCTCATTCCCGTGCAAAACCACCGTATGCTAGATTTCGCTCCATGCTGTCCCACAGGTAGGAATTCGACGAGCGATGTTGACGGCAGAATGAACGGTCGAGGGGTTATGCCCACACGTGAGGCAATTACTATGGTGAAGTAACAATGACAAGCGATGTGATGTACAGTATAGAAAATGATCTGAATACGAGAGCATGCAATGGACGAGTATAAAAGAACAACAGTAAGAGATCTAGAATCAAAGACGCACAAACCTTCAATGGCAGCCCAGCAATCACAGGACATCTAGCGTCCGGAGTTTCTCTAGGAGGTAATATGGTGAAACATCCCTCAGTAGTTGCACGACAATGGGACAATCTGATCCAACACGTTGGTACTTATTGTGTGATATCACAGCGAGCAGTAGTGCGCCGAAAGGCTGTCTGAGACGCGCGAATAATCGCAGCGCTCGTCTAGGTTTATCGTATGAAGGTGTTGTGGTATGCGATGGAAGGGGAGAGAACCAATTGGAGCCACTCACCCCATCTATTCATTACCAACCGTCAGATTCTCAGCAGGCACAGCAGGATCAAAGAGGCACTTGATCCACGGATGCATTAGAATCTGATGCTTCATGCTAGATAGGTCCGCCGTCGTCCTTATCTCGACACTCCCTAGTGCAGATGTGACGACGCGATAAACACGTGTGGCACCACCGCTTGATACCGATAGATCTCGCACGGGGAAATCAATGTAAGATAACGTCAAGCGACGGCTGACAAGACTGGGGATGGGAGAATGACGACTCGATCATATAGTACTATAGCTGAGTTGAGATATGAGGGTGTCCGCAGTTCCGTGACCAACGCGCCTATCTTGATATCGTATCTTCGATTGCTGACGGAATATAGGGTGAAATTGGTTCACGATATACACCAATCTCTGCAGGAAGACAACTGTTATAGTTGGATGCCTTCCCTGTCTAGGCGAGAATTGTCACATCGTCCGATTGATACAGCATAACCCTGCTTCCCGAATCGTTGCACAGAACATTACTAATTTGAAGACCGTGGCTGACTCCGCGAGGCTATGTACCGATTTATCAAGGACATCATGAAACAGTGATTCAATTGCTTTTTCCCAGGTATGGGAGAACATGCCATATCGGTAGTATTCCTGAACAGTTTGCGTGATACGCGATGTCGGAGATCAGCCCATTGATTAGGACTTCCATTAGTTCCACTATAGTACATTACCTACATTTCCATATTTGGACGAGTGTTGACCACTTGTCCATCACCGCACGCTCTTTCCCTCCAATCGAGAGAACGAGACTGGAGGTAAGCTACACCTTACATTGTTCACACATTCTTTACTTACCCTACCTAGTACTCATTCCTTACCTCTAGTGTCGTTGGCACACCAATCTCCAACACGCGAGTCATCGATCGCTGTTGTCATTGATGTAATGAACTCTTTGAATAATTGATCAGCTTCGAATTCATTCAAACAACTGCGCTTGTCACGAAGACAACCACTCTCGGTGTTAATGAGGACAAGGGGGAATCTTGTTAAGCCTGTTGAGCAAAGCTGCAAATCGCTTCGATCGTCTGCGATGGGCTCACATAACAGGTACGCAGTTCTATGAGTCGTAAAATTATCAGATCGTGCTTCGATGTGACTCAAAAAAATATTTACTACGAGTAGCAGGATCTGGAAACTGCTTTAGCCTCAGAAGTATATCGTCAAATGCATCGATCGCTTCGCCATGACGGCGAGCACCTAGTAACGCTACATACCTCCTTTCGTAGCCACGTGAAGATGTCTGGTGAAATCCGATCACCTACGATGGTTTCATGATTTGCTATAATGTAAACCAAGATACACGTACCGCATCAGCGTCCCCGAGCGATTCTTGCCATGACCCAATCCCAGCTTGTGGCTTGCTTCGCTTCATCAACAGATCAGTCGATGACGGCTCAAGAATCAATGCTGTAGTGTAATAAGCAATAACAACTTTGTGTGAACCAGAGTCCACAGCGATGTCTCCACGTCGCTCCTAGTCTCTCGAGACAACGCGCGCTGAAGTCTGAGGTTTAATGTCAGGGAGAACCGAGAACAAGGCAGGGAATCCTCACCCGCAATCCACTCATTTTCATTGGAGACTTGGTTTCAATCTCGAGCACGCCTAGTTGGAAACACTCGATTGCTTCTAATGGACAGTCATTCCCCTCAGGAATATCACAAATTGTTCGGTAGGTTACAAACCCCGATAGTAAAAACTAATCCAAGAACATTACGTCAGTGTCTTATCAAGACCGCAATATGGGGCCAACCTTAGCGGTAGCACTCAGCGCTTCGTTCGGTGAACTACGAATCAAGAACGTGCTAGCCCACTTCGTGAGCAAGGCGTTTGGAATAGGGGGGGCGAGTGACAGGGCAATTGAGTAAGCTGCAACCGCTTCATTGTGCATCCCCACGCTCAATGCCTTATCTCCAAGTGTTTCCAGTGCTGATGTGCATTGGGGCTTGAATTCTGATAATACAACTCAAATACCTTCCCCCTGATGCACGATGATAAATCTCACTAACAAGCCAATCCACTCTTACCCTGTTGGCTTTGATGCTTTCAGTGAGGTGTTGGTGATCTCGAGAAAAGAGACCGAAGCATCGATTATGCGGCTCTCAGCATACAAGGCTTCATGGTGTTGCTGTTCGAGATCGGAAAATTTGCTGCCCGATGGATGGCTTAGTCAATGAGGCACATGCCAAGGTGGCGATGGATACACGAAGGGATTCCATGGTTTCGTTCAGGCTATTCACCATGTGTTGGGAGTCCGAGAGCTGATCACGAAGCTATTGAATAGTTTCTTCAAGATGCTGTATTTTGTTGTCTGATAAACATGGGTGTTAATGGCGCATGAGTCATGGCGCTAGTAAACCTACTCGAACTCTCCTGCGCACAACGAGACTAGGTTGTATATTTGAGATCAGCCATTTCAGTTTCACGCGCTGCATTGTTGTACATGCACTTACACGGTCACAATAGGTCGAAGAACGGATGTCAGAAAGACTACGAAAAGTGATTTTCCTGCCTCCACAAATCGCAAGGTCGTAGTTTGCTGAGATAACCATTGGAGTGGCACGAAACGTATGTGGGATGACAGATCCAATTTGCTCGTGCGTAATAGTGTTCCAGAGCGAGACCGAATTGTTCGCAGAAGCTGCGATAAACGTATCATCGCTTGAAAGGGCAATGCATCTGGGGTTGTCTTCGCCGTGGAGGGTCACTGAGAGAAGGTTGTTCTGATGGACACGTCAATGAAGTTGATGTTGCCATCAAGGGACTGGTTTGCCCACAGTAGATTTAAGTCGGGACATCAATATGGATCCGAACGGACTCACGGTCACGTGTCGCAGTGGCGAGGAAGCCGTTGTCAGGAGAGAATTTGACTGCAGTCACCCAAAAGTTGTGTTCCAATGAGCCAAGTAGTCGCTAGCCTGTTGAGAGCGACCAGACGCAGGCAGTCTTGTCGTTTGATCCCGTCGCAATTCTCGTCCCATCTGGAGAGACATCCACCGCACGCACCCAACCGTTGTGTCCTTTGAATGAGGTCGTCTTTTCGTGGTTCTCCGCCCACCACGCCGTCACTTTCCGTCCAGTGTCAGTGCAACGCTGTAAACAGGACTCCTTGCGTCCATTGTCCCTACCTCAGTGCCATCTTCCACTCGCCAACATCGAAACTTTCCTTCTTCACCACCGCTCACAATGTACCCCCCTTAAACGAGGCCAACCGAGAGCATATAACATTTGTTGTCGACTTTGATCAGTTTTGCTTTCATTTCGCGGACAATGTCGGAGGACTGTCTTATTCAACCAGGTATCGGACTATTGGAAGAATGGATGCGCGGTCATCTATTCACGATACACCGTCATAGTATGGCGCACACGATGTCTTGTTGATACGGGTTAGCTATGCACCGATACTGTAATCCTCACCCAAGGCGTGCCCTCACCCCAATACGAATCCTACCTAAGCGCTCTTCTTCCTATGAACTTCGTCACTGGTGGTGGTGAACGCACAAAAACTTGCGTGATTGGATTCAGGCGGAGTCGAGGCGGAATCTTAGAGCAGTCTGACTAGTTAACCGTTCTCTCCCTTTGGTACCGTTCCTCAGGCACTGGGGGACTTTCCCCTCTTCTCTCGTTCCAGCGGTCAAGTGCGATCAGGTATGGGTGGTGGAAGACAGGCGTACATGCGTACCTGTGGTGTTGTCAGTGAGTACCTTGTCTGACTGTGGCGGATGTTCTCGCAGATGTGATAATATAAAAAGCAACCGTTGGGAATGATCACGGAAAGAACGAACGGGTTATGCTGATGCTCAAGATAAATACCGTGATAGACTAATGTCAACGTTGTGACGTACATTACAGAAAGTAGTCTGAATGCGAGGATATGCAATGAACGAGCACGAGATAGCGACAGCAGGAGATCTAGAATCGAAGACGCACAAACTCCTAATAGCAGCACAACATCACAGGACATCTAGCGTTCGTAACTTGTCTAATAAATAGCGTGGTGGTGCATTCTTCAGCAGCTGTACAACAATAGGTTGGTCCGACGCGACACGCTGATACTCATTGTGTGATAGCGGAGCGAGCAGCAGTGCGCCGAAAGGCTGTCTGAGGCGGGTAAAAAGTCGTAACGCTCGCGTAGGCTTGTCGTACGAGGGGGATGTGGTGGGTGATGGAAAGGACTCAGAGAGCACGTTCAAGGAATTAGTCACCTCATCGAGCGGGGTAAGTGGTTCAGCTTCATCATCTACACTCTGATCCTCGGTAGGAATGGCAGGATCAAGGAGACACTTGAGCCACGGATGCACTAGAATCAGATTCTTCGTGCTAGATAGGTCCGCCGTCGTCCTAATCTCAACACTCCCCAACGCAGAGGTGATGGCGCGATAAACACATGTAGAGCCTCTGCCCAAGACCGACAGACCTCGCACGGGAAACTCGATGCATGATAGGGTCAACCGACGACTGGCGAGACGTGGAGTTGGAAGAAGAACGACCCGGTCATATAGAATCATAGCCGAATCGACGTAAGGGGATGTCCTCAGTTCTGCGATCAAGATGTCCATCTTGTTGTCTTCGATTAGAGGTGGAAAATACGGAGATGCTGGTTCGCGATATACACCAATCTCCGCAGGAAGACAGCTGTTATAGTCGGATGCCCTCCCCGACCAGGCTAGAATTGTGACATCCCCGGACCGAGTCAACACCTCTTGCAACAGGCGACCGAGAGCACGTTGTTGACCCTCGCCATAGGTGACCGGGATAGAGACATCAAATATCCCGAACAGCGAGTAGATAATATCCTCCCTCTTTGTGGCAATACGGGCTGCAGCAAGACAAAGTTTCTGTCGTACATTCTCTGACCCGGGCCGGAGAGACAGCAGAGCCTGAACGTCAACCCCGGTGGCAGCTGCCATTTCGTCCATGATTGCAGTTGAATCCTTGTGGTTGTATGCACTCTCGTGAGGAAGGTACGGTCTCCAGTCTTCGGTGTAGAAACGGATAACACGCGATGCAAAAAATTCTTGCAGCGTCCACGCACGTGTATTCCACAGGCTCCTCTCGAGTGCATGTAGATCCGAATCAGATAGTACTCCCTTTAAGTGAACGATTGTAAGCGCTGATTCATGGTACCATTGAAACATCGATGTCAACGATTCTTGAAGCACTGAGCCATCTATTTTGTTGATACAGCATGTGTCGGACCATGCCCAGCGCAGCCCAGCTTCCCGTACCGTGGCACAGAACTTTCCCAACTTGAAAGCCGTAGGGGAAGCTGCAAGAGTGTGTACCGATTTTTCAAGGACATCACGAAACAGCGGTTCAGCTGCTTCCTCCCAAGTATGGGAGAATGTGCCGTATCGGAAGTATTCCTGAACGGTCTGCATGATGTGCGAGTCGTCGATCCCAGTAGTCATCGATGCAACAAGCGCCTTGAATAAGTGATCGGCCTCAAATTCCTCCAAACGCCCACGCTTGTCATGAAGACGACCAGTCTTAGTGTTAATGAGAACGAGAGGTGCATCTCCCTGACTCTGTTGAACAGAGCCACGAATCGCCTCAATCGTCTGCAACGGACTAACATAGAGAGCACGCAATCCTATAAGGGGTAGAAACCTCAGACCATGCTTTGATATAAGCGAAAAAAAATTTACTCCGAGTATCAGGATCGGCAGATTGTTCAAGTTTTACAAGCATATCGTTGAACGCATTAATTGCTTCATCATAATTGTGAGTTCCCAGTAGTGCTGCATGCCTTCTTTCATAGCCAAGTGGGGATGATGGGTCGAGTTTGATCGCCTAAGATCATATTGATTCTTTGCTCCGGTGAAAACCAAGATATACATACCGCATCAGCGTCCTCGAGCGAATCTTGCCATGATCCGATCACAGCCCGTGCCTTGCTTCGCTTTGTCAATAGGACTGTCGATAATGGCTCGAGGGACAATGCTGTAGTGTAATGAGCAATAGCGTTCTTATATGAACCAGAGTTCATAGTGAGATCTCCACACTGCTCTAATGTCTTGAGACAACGCGCCTTGAAGTCTTATGTCCAGTTTCAGAGGACACAGAAGGTCATGATCCAAGTAGATAATCCTCACCAGCAACCCACTTGCTTTCATCTAAAGACCTCGTCTCCATCTTGAGGACATTCTGTTGGAAGCATTCGATTGCCTCCAACATGCGATCGTTCTCTTCAAGAACATCACAGATTGCTCGCAACGCCACAAACCCGGAAAGCTTAAACTGATCGGAGATCATTGTGTCAGCTGCCGGCTTAAGATCGCAACCAGCTCTACCTTGGCAGCGGCACTCAATGCCTCGTTCGGTGAACTATCAATCAACACCACTTTGGCCCATTTGGTGAGTAAGACGTTTGGAATTGATGGAGTAAGCGACAAGGCGGTAGAATAAGCTGCAACGGCTTCATCATGTTTAGTTGTGTTTGATGCTCGATCTCCAATTGCCTCAAGCGTTGATATACACTGGCGTTTGAATTCTAATAGAAATCAAATACTATTTTCCTGGCGCACAACGGCAAGACTCACTGGCGAGCCAGTCCGTGATCAGCCTATTGGCCTTGACGTTCTCAGTGATGATACTGGTCATCTCGAGAAGAGAGGCTGCAGCATCAAATATGCGGCCCTCAGCATACAACGCTTCACAGCTATGTTTTTCTTCATGCGCACGAAGAATCTGGACAAGGCTATCCATTTCGATATGCTGGTTACGGAGTAGCCGTTCATTAAGAGAATTCTTATCGTCTAACAGATTAGAAAGTCAATATAGTCGTGCATGTAGTAATGAACATATTTACTGAGGAACTTGTTGGCCTCGTTGAGACTATCCGCTTCTTGTTTGAATATGTAGAGCTGCTGTTCGAGGTAGGCAACTTTTTTGCCTAATAAATAGTAATTTCAGTGTGGCATGCGTCTGGGTAGCAAGAGAGACACGCACAAAGAGACTCATTGGTTTGTTTGGAATCGGAGAGTTCCTCACACAGTTGTTGATAGTTTATTTCGAGATCCATAATTCTGCTATCTGATGAAGCAGATGACAATGGCCCATGAGCCATGATGGTAATAAAACTTACTCGAGCTCTGCTCCTGTACACGCGAAGGTTCATTTATCTCTTCGAGATCGGCTATTTCCGCCTTCGTGCGCTGTATATTCCGCTCAGGGAAGATCTATGGCAGTTCAAGAAATGGTCTGTGATTAGGAAACCATCTCACAAGGTGGAGTTCGATGTGGCTGCACTTACATGGTCAGTATAGTACGAAGGAAGAATCCCGTAAAGACTGTGAAGGGTGACTTTCTTGCCTCCACAGATCGCAACGTCGTAGTTTGCTGAGAGCGCTATTGATTCGACCTCGCTTGTGTGCGTGATGATAGATCCAATCTGCTTATGCGTCGCAGTGTCCCAAAATGAGACCAACGAGTCTGCAGAAGTAGCGATGAGTGTATTGTCGATCGCTAGGGCGATGCATGTAGGGTTATTGTTGCCGTAGATGATAGGCCATTGAGAGACTGCTGTTCCGGTGGAGACGTCAATGCAGTTGATATCGCCACCGCGATCTAGGACAAAGACTTGCTTGCTATCGCTCGTCCAAGCGAGGGTTTGGTTTCCCCACCCCTTAAGTGGGATTGGTACATTGACTTCTATAAGGGGGGTGCCACTCTGGCCATCATAGATTCGAATGGAGTCCCGCACATAGCCACACGTGGCAGTTGCAATCAGGCATCCGTCGGGCGAGAATTTGGTCACAGCGACCCAGTCTTCGTGTTTCAATGAGCCGAGCAATTTATGATTGTTCGAGAGCAACCAGATGCAGACAGTCTTGTCATCTGATCCTGTCACGAGTCTTGACCCATCCGGAGAGACATCTACCGCACGCACCCAGCTGCTATGTTGTTTGAATGTGGTCACCTTTTTGTGGCTCTTCGCATCCCACACTATTACATCACCACTCCCCGTCCCACTGACGATCCACTTTCCATCTCGTGACACTGCGATTCCGTAGACAGCGCTCCCTGCATCCATTAGTGCTCCTACCTCTGTGCCGTCTTCCACACGCCAGCATCGAAGCATTCCTTGTTTACTACCCCCAACAGCGTGTTTCCCATCAGCGGAAAAAGCAACTGAGTATATGTCGTCTTTCCCTTTGATTTCAATCGATCTTGCTTCGGTGCTGGCAGGAGGACTGTTTTTACTCGACTCTTACGTCCAAGTCAGTATCGTACTCTCATGTATCTAGCCAAGACACCCACCAGCCTTCATTCGCTCACTTTTGCTCGAGGACATACTCGGCCAGATATCAGGCTATTGGCAAAGGGGATGTGCAGGCGTCTATTTAAGTTGTGCTATTTTTGTCCGACATACACGTGACCCGAATCGGATTCGTGCTCTGGGCGGGACTGGCGTGCCGCTTCTTGGAAACTTGGAACCAATTGCCAACCATTACCAGACTCAACCTGACGAGCCATAGCCAAGGGACAACCTCAACGGCCAAGTCTCACAGCAGTGTATGGCGACAAAAGGGACTGCGGAGGACCAAGAGAAAAATCCGAAAAAGGATGATGCGCTACGGACAACAATCCAAATGTGAGAAGGTACGATGGTTAAGCTTGAGATATTTAACTGCAAGAAATCCAGAACCAAAGATAGATGAACCCCCCCCCCCCAGAGACAGCCAACGTGATTACGGGACATCTAGCGTTCGCAGCTTCTCTACAAGGTAGCGTGGCGATGCATTCTTGAGTAGCCGCACGATAATAGGGTGGTCCGACGCGACACGTTGGTACTCATTGTGTGATGATGGAGCGAGTAGCAGTGCGCCAGAAGGCTGTCGGAAACATGCGAACAGTTACAACGCTCGCGTAGGCCTATCATATGAAGGGGATGGGATATGTGGTGAACCACCTTCTCCATCCAGCGGGGTGAGTGGTTCGGCTTCATCGTCGACGGTGGGATCCTCAGAAGGAACAACAGGATCAAGGAAGTGCTTGAGCCAATGATGTACGAGTACCAGGTTCTTCATGCTAGATAGGTCCGCTGTCGTCTTGGTCTCGACGTTCCCCAGTGCGGATGTGACGGCATGATAAACTCGCGGAGAGTCACGACAAGATGCTGACAGACCTCACACTGGAAATAATGCAATTGATATTGCCGTCGCAAGGCAAGACAAAGAGTTGCTCGCCATCGTTCGTCCAGGCGAGGGTTTGGTTTGCCCAACCATTGAGTGGAATGGGGACATTGACGAGGAGGCTGCCGTTCCGACCGTCGTAGATGCGAATAAAGTTGTTGTTACACGTCATACTACTTAGTGGTGATGAGGCGACCGTCGGGAGAGAATTTGACCACAACTACCCAGCTGTCGTGTCATAGTGGGCCGAGCAGTCGCTGGCCAGTCGAGAACGACCAGACGCAGGCGATGAAGTCGTCCGACCCTGTCGTGACTCTTGTCCCATCTGGAGAGACGTCCACCGCAATTGCTGTGTCCTTTGAACGCGGTCACCTTTTCGTGACTCTCTGCATTCCACATTTTCACTTCGCCACTTTTCGTCCCGTTCACCATCCATTTTCTATTCCGAGACACCGCAATGACAAGAACCGTATTCCCCACGTTCATTGGTGTCCCCGCCTCCATGCCATCTCCCACGCGCCAACACCGAAGCTTTCCTTCTTCACCACCGCTCACGATGTACTTTCCGTCAGCAAGGAAGGCGACCGAGTATATGTCATTTCTGCCATCAATCTCAACCGGTCTTACTTCCCTTTCGTGAACGATGCTGGGAGGAGGACTGTTTTCACTCGACGCTTGCGTCCCGTCAATATCGTCTCCCGATCGTCTCGACACTCACGCACCACTCTTTGACTGCTCACTTTTTCTCCAAAACATATTCGGCTGGACATTGGACTGCTGGAAAGATGGACGCGACGTCTACTTGGGGTGTACCATACACGTATCTCGTTGGTATGAATCAATTCACACACCTAGGCTACAACCATCCCTCTGCGTATCATGATATTCACATTCCAGCACACATTCACTTTCCTCTCTGCCGTCGCAGACAATCACTACCGAGTTGTCGATGAGCAGAGTTACTAGAGCTTGGAAACTGTGGTCAGATATCTCGTAGGACATGATAGTTGCCAGGGCCCTAGTACAGTATCCGACATCACGAAGATTTGTTCCTCTCGAAATGATGCAACTCAGCATATGAGCTATCTCGATCTCTAACGCAGAAGGCGATCTGAATGCGACAAGGTACAATGAACAAGCACGAGATAGCAACAGCAAGAAATTCAGAATCAAAGACATACGAAGCCCACAGGACAACACGGAAATTACAGGACATCGAACGTCCGCAACTTCTCCAATAGATAGCGTGGCGAGACATTCCCCAGCAGTTTCACGACGATAGGGTGATCAGACGCAACGCGTTGATACTCGTTATGCGACAGTGGAAGGAGCAGCAGGGCACCAAAAGGCTGTCTGAGACGCGCGAAAAGCTGTAACGCTCTCGTAGGCTTGTCGTACGACGGAGATGTAGTGTGTGATGGAAGGGAGAAGGCCCCAGCGGGACCACCTACTCCATCGAGCGGTGTGAGTGGTTGGGCTTCATCGTCGACGATGAGATTCTCAGAGGGAACAGCAGGATGAAGGAGGCACTTGAGCCATGGATGGACCAGTATCAAATTCTTCATGTTAGACAAATCTGCAGTCGTCTTGATCTCGACAGTCCCGAGCGCAGATGTGACGACGTGATAAACTCGTGGGGAGTCAGGGCCGCTTGATACTGACAGACCTCGTACTGGAAACTCGATGCATGACAAGGTCAATCGACGGCTAACAAGACGTGGGGATGGGAGAAGGATGATTCGCTCGTACAGCATCACAGCCAAGTCGAGATATGGGGTTTTTCGTAGCTCTGCGACTAACGTATCCATCTTGTGGTCTTCGATTGGCGACGGAATGTAGGGGGATTCTGGCTCACGATATACACCGATCTCCGCGGGAAGACAGCTATTGAAGTCGGATGCCTTGCCTGACCAGGCCAGAATTGTCATATCCCCCGACCGAGTCAGCACTTCTTGCAACAGACGACCTAAAGCGCGTTGTTGGCCCTCGCCGTACGTAACTGAGATGGAGACATCAAATATCCCAAAGAGCGAGTAGATAACATCCTCTTGTTTCGTGGCAATACGCGCTGCGGCAAGACAGAGTTTCTGTCGTACATTCTCCGACCCGGGTCGGAGGGAGAGCAGAATTTGCGCATCAACGCCGGTCGCAGCAGCCATCTCGCGCATGATCGCAAGGGAATCCTTGTGGTTGAACACGCTCTCGTGAGAAAGATACGGTTTCCAGTCTTCGGTATAGAAACGGATAACACGTGATGCGAAGAATTCCTGCAGCGTCCATGCTCGCGTATTCCATAGGCTCCTCTCGAGCGCACGTAGATCCGGGTCAGACAGCACCCCCTTCAGGTGAACGATTGTGAGGGCGGATTGGTGGTACCATTTGAACATGGATGTCAGTGATTCCTGGAGCACTGAACCGTCCACTTTATTGATACAGCACGTGTCAGACCATGCCCAGCGCAGCCCGGCTTCCCGCATCGTCACGCAAAGCATCACCAACTTGAACGCGGTGGGTGATGCCGCAAGGGTGTGTACAGGTTCGTGAAGGACATCGTGGAACAATGGTTCAGCCCCTTCCCAAGTATGGGAGAACGTGCCATAGCGGAAATATTCTTGCACGGTCTGCGTGATACGCGAGTCGTCGATTGCTGTTGTCATCGATGCAACGAGTGCCTTAAATGACTCATCAGCCTCGAATTCATCCAAACGTCCATGCTTGTCATGAAGATGACCGGTCCCGGTGTTTATGAGGGCGAGTGGAGCATCACGCTGAATTTGATGGACAGAGCTGCGAATAGCTTCGATCGTCTGCAATGAGCTGACATAGCAAGCACGCAACCCTACGAGAGGTAGAGACTTCAGACCATACTTTAATGTGAGTGAAAAATGTATTTACTGCGAGTATTAGGATCGATAGATTGTTCAAGCCTCAGAAGCATGTCGTCATGTGCATCAATTGCTTCATCATAACAGTGGCCACCGAGTAGTGCCGCATGCCTTCTTTCGTAGCCCCAAGGAGATGAAGGATCGAGTTTGATCACCTGGGATCGCGTTCACTACCTACCCCAAGGTGAGTCAGGATTACATACTGCATCGGCATCCTCAAGCGAATATTTCCATGATCCGATCCCAGCTCGTGCCTTGCTTCGCTTCGTCAAAAGGTCAGCCGATAACGGCTCGAGAGACAGTGCCATAGTATAATGGACAACAGCATCCTTGTATGAACCAGAGTTCATAGCGAGGTCGCCATGTTGCTCAAACGCCCTGAGACAACGTGCTTTGAAATCTGATGATCAACGTCAATGGATACCAGGGACGACGAACCAAGTAGAGAGATCCTCACTAGTAACCCATTTGCTATCATTCGTAGAGATCGCCTCTATCTCGGGCATGTTTTGCGTGAAACACGCGATTGCCTCAGAAATGCGACCGCTCGCTTCGAGACCATCACAGATCGCGTGGTAGGTAAGAAACCCTGGTAGCTGGAACTAATCCAAAAATGTTGCGAAAACGCCTAGCCTGAGATAGTAATTTAACACCTACCTTGGCTGCGTCACTCAGTGCATCACTCGCTGAACTATGGACCAAGGTCGTGCTCGCCCACTTGGTGAGTAGAGTGTTCGGGGTTGAAGGAGTAAGCAACAGCGCAGTAGAGTAGGCTGCAGTCGCTTCATTATGTTTCTTGGCGCTCAATGCCTCGTCCCCGATGATTTCTAGCTTCGATAAACATTGGTACTTGAATTCTGATGGTAGAAACTAATTATATATATATATATTGAACGCAATAGGAAGACGTACTAGCAAGCCAGCCCATGATTAGGTCATTGGCTCTGATGTTTTCGGTGAGAGTGTTGATGATCTCAATAAGAGAGACTGCGGAATCTATTATGCGGCCCTCAGCGTACAAGGCTTCACACCTATGTTTTTGTTCATGCACGTGAAGGATCTGGACGAGGCTATCTGTTTCGGTGTGCTGGTTGCGGAGTTGTAATTCGAGAAGGGAATTTCTATTATCTAATGGACACGTCATTGCGGCCACGCAGATGGCGGTGGACACACTCACGAAGGGCCTCGATAGTTTTATAGAGACTATTCATTTCTTGTTGGGAATTAGCATGCTGGATGTGGAGTTGTTGCTCCAGGGAGGTAATCTTGCTGTCTGATAAACGAGAAAGTCGGTGCGACGTAGGGCTGAATGGTGATAGAGGCACGCACGAAGAGACTCCTTGGTTTGTTTGCAGTCGTAGAGTTGGTCACGCAGATGTTGATTTTCTTTTTCGAGACGCGTAATTTCGCCGTCTAATGAAGTAAATGTCGATAACACGCGAATTATGGTGCTAATAAAACCCACTCGAGCTCGGCTCCTTTGCATGAAAAGACTCGTTTGGTTCTTTGATGCTAGCTATTTTCGCCCGCTCAGAAGATATCTGGAATGACTCACAAATATAGTTAGGAAACCATGGCAAGATGTTGACGTGGGTGCACTCACATGGTTGGAATAAGACAAAGGAAGGGTACCACAAAGGTTGTGAAGCGTGATTTTTGTGCCTCCACAGATCGCAAGGTCGTAGTTCGCTGAGAGGGTCATTGAGTCAACCTCGGTCGCATGCTTGATGCCAGACCCAATTTGTTTGTGTGTCGTAGAATCCCAAAGTGAGATAGACGCGTTCGCAGAAGCTGCGATGAATTTGCTATCACTTGCCAAGGCGATGCATGTAGGCTCATTTTTGTCGGATATCGACCATTGAGAATGTGTTGTTCCGGTGGACACGTCGAGACAGTTGATATAGCCGCCATGAGACAAGACAAAGAGTTGCTTGTTATCGACCGCCCAAGCAAGGGTTTGATTTGCCCACCCGTCGAACGGAATTGGGACGTTGGCGTTGACGAGGAGACGGCCGTCCTGGCGGTCGTAGATGCGAATGGAGTCTGACTCGCAGCCACAGGTCGCAGTGGCGATGAAGCGTCCATCGGGTGAGAATTTGACCGCTCCTACCCAGTGAGCGTGCTGGAGTGGGTCGAGCAGTCGCTGGCCCGTCGACAATGACCAGACGCAGGCAGAGCGGTCATTTGAACCTGTTGCGATGGTCGTCGCATCTGGAGAGACGTCCACTGCACGCACCCAGTCGCTGTGTTGCTTGAACGTGCTTGCCTTTTTGTGGTTCCCTGCATTCCATATCGTCACCTCGCCGCTCTCTGTCCCGCTCACGATCCACTTTCCATCCCGAGACACTGCGATGCTCAGAACGGGACTCCTCGCATCCATCGACGTCCCCACCTCCATGCCGTCTTCCACGCGCCAACATCGCAGCCTTCCTTGCCGACCACCGCCTACAATGTGCCTCCCATCAACGAGGAAGACAACCGAGTATACGTGGTCTCTACACTCGATTCCAATCGGTTTCGCTCCCATTTCGCAGATGGTGCCTGCAGTTGGACTCGACTCTTGAGCCAAGGTCAGTATCGCACTCTTAATGTCACTTTGCCGGTCCACTCACTATTCCCTGATTGTTGACCTTTGCTCAAGGACATACTTGACCAGGTATCGGTCTACTCGAAAGAGGGACTCGGTCGCCCACCTGCAGCACGCTGTCGTCTTCTGGCATGCACGTGTCTTATCGATATGAATCAGTTCCTCACCTATAACCGGCTCTCGACGCGTGTTCTTACCCTGATACGGATCCACTTCACTCCTCTTTCCATTATTGTCGCTGTGACGATCATCTCCGAGTGGCCGATGGGTAAAATCATTACCGAGGATCTAGGGACGACTACCGATAGGCCCCCTACATCACAGCAAGGCGTTCCTTTATCGCTTCCTGTTTCATTCACGTTTCTCTCGGATACCTGCCATAAGGTGTGCAACAGAATACATCGATTCTTGTATCACAATGCGTGCCTCAGCCCAGGAAGCCCCCAATGAACGTCGGCTAATGTCACTGTGTCCACTCGATATCACTACAAACTCGCATTGGTCTTGCTTGGCTGCACATCCTGGTTGTTTTTTGCCTTGTCTCAATTACGCCTTGATCGTGTTTTACCGGCGTGGCTCTACATGTGACTGCTGCCTAGCACGACAACGTGTCTCGGTCGCCATATGTTCTAGGCGAAGTTGTAACCACGGTAGTAACCAGTAAATGGATGGAGAAAACTGTTCTAGAGGCTCATAGAACCACGCAGTAGCAAAGGGATGGGCTCCACCAGCAGAGCACTCGAGGGTATGACATCTTAGGCGTGTTCCTGCATCTCCGTTTGCCGGCGTTCACTAATCCAGTTGCTTCAGGCCAACAATTCGATCCCTATCCCCATATTCGTTGGTTGGCACTGCTGGGACTCGCTCAATCTCTCCAGTGATGTAACACGCCGTACTAGAACTACTTTATTGACACCTAGCGCACAGTATATGCACCGTTAAGGGAAACTGTCTGCATTCGACATGTCCAGAATAAGATTGAGTCGACGTCTGTGTCTTGATGGGAATTTATACCCGAAGCACAAGTGTCCAGCAGGTATCGTAAACGCACCTTGACTTCAATGGGAAACTTGTAAACATGCAGCAAAGCACGCTCCTGAATGACGTACCCTTTCTTCCTCGTGCGATCGCGAGTATGAGAGACCGTCAGCAGGTCGTGGTGAATGTTTTTGGCGGTGTCCTTCCGATACCGTCATGAAGAAAATAATACGAGAAAGGGACCATCGCTCAACGCCCACTCACAGTGATTGGCTAAATACTACCTCCGACCATACCCTGCTGAATCCATAACCCAGTACGTGAGTGGTCATGCGGGCGTCTCGTACAATAATTTGTCCAGGATATCACGTTGCTCCCCGTTCGGGACGTACGGACTGGTAACAGGAAGCATCCCAATCCACCCACTTGGGTACCAAGATTACGGCCAGACAGTTCTTTCCGGGCTTTCGAGGATCGGGAGAACCCGAGGAGCTACTGCGACTACGTTCGGGCTACGTAGGTGGACTAAAATGGGTGTACGTTTTATTCTGTGTCTCCAATGTATTGCTCAGAGCTAGGGGGTGGTCTGGGGAAGCAAAAAAAATGGGAAGTGGCGTATCATCCAGCTGACTGAGCTACGAGGTACCTGGATGGGCTGCATGAGCACAAGATCGTGTGACCCTCGGATCATATTAACTATCGGCATTTGACAGTGCGACTAATGCCTCGAGTAGAGGGATAATCTTCCACTACGACGCTACGACTGCGCGAAAATGAAGACGGTGTTGTTGAGTCTTGGCAACGCCGCATGCAATGTAAAGAGAAAGAGACCATGGATGTTCTTGTAGTGGTGCCAGAACACTGGAATCTTGTGAGTCGATCTGTGCGGTGCCTGCAACCGCTGTCTCGGTGTGATGCACACATGGGAAAAGGTAAAATAAATGAGACGCGCCTCGGGGCCAGTGACAACACAGTACTGGTGGGAAGGCAGTTGAAAGGCCGGGGTTCCTTCGACCAAGGTGTATGGAGGGGAGGGGGAGTCCGTGACTCGTGCCAGGAAGAGCGAACGGGTGAGAACGTGAACTACGATTAGGACGATCAAAGTAGTACTGGCATGTGTAGAGCCACTCTGGAGGTAAACCAATCGATTCGGAGGATCAATATGAGGGCATTCGTGGGTATCAAGCATAATTAGGAATCAAGACAAAGTGGCTGCTTTGAGATTATCCCATGGATTGAGTCCAATCTGTCAGGTTTGTTGGAAAAACTCGTAGGGGTTGAGGCACGCTTTGATAAACAAAAGTAGACGTACTCTGCAACACATTTTATGACAGGGATAGAGGAACACGATGGAATGAGAGGCACCTAGCCTAGAATGCTCTGTCATCGAGCGGGGTAGTCCGTCGTGTATGTAATTCCTGTTGCTTATTCCAAAAGCCTGAGCAATGATTTTGTACATCATTAACTCGGAGGTGACCACGACAATATGTCAAAAATAGGAAGAAGAGCGGGTGGGACCTGTATTGGGACGAGCCTGAGCGCGTGTCGAGAGACAATTATAGGTGCGGAACTGATGCGTATCAATCGGACTAACTCGAACGCGTGTATACGGTATACCACAGCGCCATCGCAAGTGACCATCGCAGCGCATCCATCTTTCTAACAGCCCCACACTTGGCCAAGCGTGCCTTTGAGTAACAGCCAGCGACCAGGGAATGATGAGTGGGTGGGCAAGACATTTGAGAGTGCGATGATGACCGGGACGCAAGATTCGGGCGAAAGCACGACTAGGGAGTCTTCCAGTGTCGTTCACGGAACGGGTGGAAGGCTGGTCGAAATCGATGCCGGAAATGACATGCTCTCAATTGCCTTTCTCTATGACGGGAGGCACATCGTAGGCGGTGGCCGGGTGGGAGTGCTTCAACGTTGGAAAGTAGAATATGCAAAGGAAGTGGGGACGCCAATGGATGCGGGGATTCCTCAGGGGTGTGAGGTTCTCGATGTCGCAGTGTCATGGGACTGAAGGTGGATTGATCATCACGCAGTGTTTGCAGCCAAATTCTCACCCGACGGACGCTTCATCGCCACTGCCACGTGCAACGGCTGCGTTCGGATCAATGGCAGTCAGGAAGGCCGCCTCCTCGTCAAGGTCCCAATCAAGGTCAACCAGGTTCAAAATAAATCACTCGCTCGGATTAGTGATAACAAGCAACTCTTTGGACGGCGTCATCAGCGTGTCCACTAGGGCAACACTCTCTCAATGGTCGATCCACAAAAACGATAAGCCTAAGTGCATTGCCCCAGCAAGCGATGGCACGTTCATCGCTGCTTCTGCAAACATATCAGTCTCGCTTTGGGCTACTAGGAAGCATAAGCAATTTGGGACTGTTATCATGCATACGACCAAAGTTGGCTAAATAGCTCACTCAGAAAAGCATAACCTTGCGATCTGTGGAAGCCCCGAAATCGTACTTCACAATCTCTGGAACATCGTCCATTCCTCCTACTCTGATCATGTGGGTACACATTCATAATCCCGCTACGTGAGATCGTGTCCTTATCATACCGTTTTAGTTTCTCCTTCACTTTCGCAATCCCCATATGCCCCTGACCTACACGGCATCACTGCTCGGATACAAATACCCTCCCATCTCTCCACTTTTTTTTTAACTCCTCAGGCCACTGGCAAATTGCTGGCGATGATCATTTCCTCCGACTCCCAACCCTCTTCAAGCGCGCACCAACCCTCTACCTTCAACTTCCAACCAACCGCATCGGCCTCGACTCACTCACCCTCGTCCAAGTTTCCCCGCCACCCAATCCACTCACAAACGCAGACGTTCCTTTCAGATCCGAGACAACAGCACGACTGACCCAGAATTCCCCCCCCTGTGCAGTTTGCCTCCGAATCAGGAAGCATCTCGTCCCGGTTCGAGTGCTCTGCTGACTGGACATAGCCTGGTGACCAGCCCGTCTGAACCCTATGCTCACGCCCGAGGTCAATGACGACAAGCAAGGATAGCATGCGATACAGAAAGTAATCTGAATACGAGAACAGGCGACAGACTAGCTAGTACGAGACAGCAACAGCAGGAAATCCAGAATCAGTGTCATACAGTACGAACTCTCCAGGACAACACGTCCATCATAGAACATCCAGCGTCCGTAACTTTTCCAATAGATACCGTGGTGAGACGTTATTCAGTAACTTCACAACGATAGGATGATCAGACGCAACTCGCTGGTACTCGTTGTGCGATAGTGGAAGGAGTAGCAGTGCACCAAATGGCTGTCTAAGACGCGCAAACAGTTGGAGTGCTTGCGTAGGTTGATCGTATAAAGGGGATGTAGTGTGTGATGGAGGGGAAGGAAGCCCATCAGGACCACCTACCCCATCAACCGGCGTGAGCGGCTCTGCTTCATCGTCGACGGTGGGATCCTCGGAAGGAAAAGCAGGATCAAGGAGACACTTGAGCCATGGATGCACCAGTATTAGGTTCTTCATGTTAGATAGATCTGCTGTCGTCTTGATCTCCACATTCCCCAGTCCAGATGTGACAGCCCGGTAGACATGTGGAGAACCACTGCTCAAGACCGACAATCCTCGCAGAGGAAACTCGATACATGACAACGTCAACCGACGGCTGAAAAGACGTGGAGTTGGGAGGAGGACGAGTCGATCATATAGCGTCACGGCTGACTCGACGTTTGAGGGCGTTCGTAATTCCATGACCAAAGTGTCCATCTTGTCCCACTCAACTTCCAACGGAATATATGGTGATGCTGGCTCACGATATACATTGATCTCCGCAGGAAGACAGCTGTTATAGTCGGATGACTTCCCTGACCAGGCAAGAATTGTTACATCACCCGATCGGGTCAGCACCTCCTGCAACAGCCGACCTAGCGCCCGTTGTTGGCCCTCGCCATATGCAGCTGAAATTGACACATCAAATATCCCGAACAGTGAGTATGCAATATCTTCTTGTCTCGTAGCGATCCGTGCTGCAGCTAGACAGAGTTTTTGTCGTACATTCTCTGATCCGGGTCGAAGGGAGAGTAGAATTTGTGCATCAACGCCGTTTGCAGTTGCCATCTCGTGCATGATTGAAGGTAAGTCTTTGTGGTTGTATGTAGTACCCTCGCGAGGGACGTAAGGCTTCCAATCTTCGGTGTAAAAGCGGATAACCCGCGATGCGAAGAACTCTTGCAACGTCCATGCACGCGTGTTCCAGAGACTCCTCTCTAATGCATGTAGTTCCGAGTCAGATAGAACTCCCTTGAGGTGAACAATCGTGAGCGCAGATTCGTGGTACCATTTAAACATGGACATCAGTGATTCCTGGAGCACTGAGCTGTCCCCTTTGTTGATACAGCATGTGTCAGACCATGCCCACCGCAATCCTGCTTCCTGCACCGTCTCACAGAACATTATTAACTTGAACACTGTGGGCGATGACGTGAGGTCGTGTACCGATTTATCAATGACATCCTGAAACAGGGGTTCGGATTCTCCTTCCCACGTATGGGAGAACGTGCCATATCGAAAGTATTCCTGAACAATCTGTGTGATCCGAGAATCGTCGATCGCTGTTGTCATCGATGCAACTAGCACTTTGAATGACCCATCAGCTTCGAATTCATCCAAACGGCCACGCTTGTCATGAAGACGACCTGTCTTGGTGTTAACGAGAATGAGGGGGGCATCTCTCTGAGTCAGTTGGACAGAGCTGCGGATTGCCTCGATTGTTTGTGATGGACTGACATAGCGCGCACGCAACCCTACCAGAGGTACAAAATTCAGGCCATGCTTCGATGTGAGTGAAAAAAAGAAATAATTACTGCGAATCTCGGGATCAGCGGATTGTTCAAACCTCAGAAGCATATCGTTATGCGCGTCGATTGCTTCGTCGTAACGATAGACACCGAGTAATGCCGCATGCCTTCTCTCGTAGCCATGAGGAGACGTAGGATCGAGTTTGATCACCTGGGATCTCATTCACCATCTGCTCCAGTATAAATCAGGTTCACGTACTGCATCAGCATCCTCGAGTGAATCTTGCCATGATCCAATCCCAGCTCGCGCTTCGCTTCGCCTCGCCAGCAAGTCTGCCGACAAAGGCTTGAGGGTTAATGCCATAGAGTAGTAGACGACAGCGTCTTCATATGAACAAGAGTCCATAGCAGCGTCTCCACGTTGCACTAATGCCTTGAGACAACGCGCTTTGAAATCTGATGTTCAATGTTACACCTTTTTCCTTCACCGTCTCATTCTCTAACCGCACAGACTCTACACGCCACTACTCTCGTATACACTACTCGTGTAGTGACACGTCTCGCACCCTTCTTCATTATCTCATACGCTGACATCCCTTTCCCATCCTTATGCCATCGCCTGTACTTCTCAGTTCTGCTCTTCA
>JBBPKD010000087.1:0-42839 GCA_038089075.1 Singerocomus inundabilis
GATCACCATCCAGCGTGCCCCCGTTGTGCGCAAACCACTCGTTCTTCGTCTCGGCTACAGCAGTCGACAACATGGACTCCAGCACGTCCACCAACGCAGGGGCCAGTGGGTACGACATGTCAGCAGCAGTAGTTATCCCAGCGAGTGCCGCCAGCGCAGAACGTGTCTCCCGTAGGTGTAATGTAGCATGCTGGATTAGTGTTAGCGCTTCCGCATACTTTTTGATTGCGACATAGGATTGCGCGAGGAAGAAACATCTGTCCACTTCATCAACTGACATCATCACACCACATCCATGACACGTACCGGCGTGCTCTCGTGTATGTTACCCTTGCTTCAATTGCTGATGCGAGGTCCGGACTTTCGTCGACGATGCTCAGATTCCGCATCTGTGTCAGACTCTGGACAACCGTCTCGAGTAACTTGACAACAGCAGGGTATAGTCTCGTATCCACCTGCTCCTTCGTCTTTGATACGCGCCGTGTGCGAGGCATATCCGAACTGAGCAGAGTGCCCACGAGAACAAGATCTCGTTGAATGCGTCGCGACAATAACTGATAGACAACGTAAGCGTGCACAAACTGAATGTCTCGGGTACCCCCTGCAGCAGCAGACAGAGTACCAGTATTCTGTAACACAGTCAGCCCCGTGCAAGACATAAAACTGATTCAGCAAACCTGCTGTGCTTCTAATAGCCTTCTCGCCACCTCTTCTCCATCGCTCAGCGCAAGGAGAACGGCATCATATGCAGCAACTCCCTTCTTTGATCCGAGACCTCTCCCTTTTCTCTTTCCCCTGTTACTCGTCGTCCCAGCACCCGGGCCAGTGTCTCGAGAAGCAGCAAGTTTCCCCTCCGCTTCCTGGATTTTTAACAACACATCCACCAACTCAGGATTCCTCACCGGCACTGGTTGGCCTTCCCACATCAGTGTCTCCAATTTCTTTTTGTCATGGGCACTCTCAGCCCTCTCCCGCTCCCCTCTGAAGGCCTTGATCAGCCCATTATATCCCTCCACGAGATCTTCCTGATGCTTGACTGCAAGCTCTTCCACGATTGCATCAACATCGTATGCCCTTTCTCTCCCAAGCTCATGAGCGCAATATCTAATCTCCGGTCCGATTTCGTCTGCAAAGAGTGTCGCAAGGGCCTGGTCCCTGCTCGTCTCCGCTCTTTCCGCGAGCTCGTCCAACAAACTCCTTGCGATGCTCAACTGGATCAGCGCGTCTTCGAAATCATCACGGTGTCGCAGGAATCGACCGTTCACGACGAGTGTATAAACAGTGATCTGGATGAGGGAAGACGCATTGAGATGAGACGAGGCGTAAAGCGATTGACAATGTGAGAGGAGTTGCGTGGACCAATGGACCGCACGTCTGAAGCGTCCCGTCGCAGTATGGCGAAGAGTGCCACCGTGTGCCTTGTTTGCTGGGAGCAAGGATTGGGCAACAAGGTCCTGAGAGTGCGCCCACGCCCGTTCTGCCTCGAATAACAAGAGCTGAAGGCTGCGCAATCAAACGCATCGATGGCGTGGTTCTTTGAACGTAATGCGCAGGAAACTCACTGTCCCTCTTTGATGACATTTATCGTCAAAGGTGGCAATTTTTTGAAATCTTTGCCTTTGCCATGGGTCATCTTGAGGGTAGATCGCAGGCGATGCGTCCTGTTTCCGCAGTGTTTTCTGTAGCGTGCAAAGTCGTTATACCGAAGACCATATGCACTGCGCTGCTCGTTGGCAAGTTGGAGGGCTGTCCAACATAGTGTGGATGCTATTTTGCGACGCAAACCTACTGAGTCGTACCTTGGAATGACAATTTACTGTCGCTCATGGTGTATTGATGCGGTGTGTGGAGGAGCTTTCCGGTAGCAACCGTCGTGATAGGATGTAGAAACTACTAGAAGTGCACCGGCACCCACGATTGCCACCGCAATCAATAGCATCGCTTAGCTGACCGCGTAACTTACCCTAGAACACGCGTATATCTCATTCACCACCAACACTTCAAGGACCATTTTGCTAACGACCATCTGCAATGACCGACACGCTGCCGCCCACACTCCAAAACATCTTGGACCAGAGATCGTTGAAATGGATATTCTGTGGTGCGTTGATGACACCGGTTCTCGTACGACGAAACACGCTCACTCACGTTCGAAATCTGTACAGGTGGCAAGGGGGGTGTCGGTGAGTGTCCCGAACCTTGATTCGTCGTGAGGTATCATCTTTGTGTCGGTGAACAGGCAAAACCACCACATCCTGTTCATTGGCTATTCAGCTCGCACAATGTCGCGAATCCGTCCTTTTGATCGTGAGTCTCTCCATCCAAACCCCTACCTTGACTCACCATCGGACGGTCGCACTCCAGTCTACGGATCCAGCGCACAATCTATCCGACGCCTTTGGCCAAAAGTTCTCCAAAGATGCAACAAAGGTCAATGGGTTCGACAACCTCTTTGCAATGGAGATAGATCCTACCAGTGCGATCCAGGAGATGGTCGAGCAATGTACTCAAGTTCCTGTACGTTCAGCGTCATTATGCTCATTTGCTCGTCTCTCGTCAGCCGACCAGAACGGAATGATGGGCTCAATGATGCAAGATCTGGCCTTTGCAATCCCGGGTGTTGACGAAGCCATGAGTTTTGCAGAGATCATGAAGTAATTCCTTTCTATCCTCTTCCGCTTGTTCGCGCACCTTGACACACGTTCTAGGCACGTCAAATCTATGGAATACTCTGTCATCGTCTTTGATACTGCACCGACCGGGCATACACTCCGATTCCTTTCTTTCCCTACCGTCCTCGAGAAAGCGCTGGGAAAGTTGAGTACACTCAGTGGCCAATTCGGCCCCATGATTCGGCAGATGTCCTCTATGATGGGCGGGCAGCAAGATTCTCAGGAAGACATGTTTGCCAAACTAGAATCGATGCGTGCTGTCATCAACGAGGTGAACACCCAGTTCAAGGACCCAGTACGTGTGTCGTCGCTCGTATGAAGTCTCTGCAGGTCATTGACAACGTTGAATACTGTATCGCAGGAAAAGACCACGTTCGTCTGTGTTTGCATATCTGAGTTCTTGTCCCTATATGAGACGGAACGTCTCGTACAAGAGTTGACGGCGTATGAAATCGACACCCACAACATTGTCGTTAACCAATTGCTATTCCCCAAGAACTGTATGTCTTTGTCTGTCCCCTTTTTTCACACTACCGACATTCATTGACAACGCGGATGCAGCGTCCAACTGCGAGCATTGTAAAGTGCGTCAAAAGATGCAACAAAAATACCTCGCCGAAGCACATGAACTCTATGACGAATTCTTCCACATCATCCAGCTCCCCTTACTCACAGAGGAAGTCCGTGGCCCGCAGAAGCTCAGGGAATTTAGCAAGATGCTCGTTGAACCGTACGTTCCAAATCTCGACTGAGTCAGTTTGATCTTTCGTGTCACTGTCTGATGGGTGGACGACCGGAGCGCATTACACGACACATCATTACCTAAGTCTACCTTGGAATACTCATAGTCATGAATTATTTTGTATCACGGGGCCCGAGATACCAGATACAACAAGAGCTGGTTGTGTGGGGGTCATGATGGATGCACAGAAAACAGGCAAAGCAAGAAAGGTATGACTCACGACGGCAGGGTATGAAGTAGAAATGTGCTCGTGGCAGAGTTCCGCTGTGCCCGAGCTCTTAGGCTTCCCACTTCACAAATGATTTCTACCCTTGTCCACGTACCGTCGTGTTTTATAGTCACTCCGGAATGGGACAATAAATCGCTGAACATGTAGCACTCAAGAGAGTTACGATGTACATCGATTTTACTTTGACGTTTTGGCGGGTGCACGTAGTAGGTCGACGTTCGTCAGCGGTAAGTGAGAACGAGCGAAAGCCCGGGTTTCATCCATGGACAAAGACCGAGGGAGAAGCCAGCGAGTCGTAGCTCCAACGTGTCTGTAACAGTTGGTATGTCAGTGCTTCGAGTTTTGCACCAAGCACTGGAGGGGTCATATCTTTCGAGTAAAGTATTGTATCAGTTGGCAAAACCTGAGACAGGAGATTCTCAGACCCTGAGGGTGCGTACGACACAATCGGATCTGTCGCTAGAGTTGTGCCCTAGGAGTCAATGTATGCTATGTTATAAATCATTGCATGTAAAAGAACGATCGATTCATCTAGAGGGGAGTGCGATCTTGAATACGCAACTCCACTTTGCATAGTGTGCATCGTCCTTAGGGTTAATGCAAGTTCTTTTCCTCTTACAAGGGCGCCTGTTGTTTCTTGCGGTGTTTGAGGTTTAAACACGGTCATCAGGTCCTCTAGAAAAAGACGTCCATTCGTCAATAAGGGCGAGCTCCACGCTATGTTTATGTTCACTCGCACAAGTCGGGCGGCGTAGTGCGCACACGCCTTGTTTTATATTATGCCTTCTCTTGCTACCCAGGGTAATGATACAGCCAACATTTGTGTTCGTACATGTAAAAAGGGTTCAATGACTAAGGTAATTCACACCCTGTCCAACAACAAGTCAGGCGATCTTGTCCATTGTCGTGAAAAGTCGTGAGAACGTACGTGTCATCTTGCGAAAACAGACCGTGAAAGAGACAGACGCGATCAGCTGACATGTTGGCGAGTCAGGTGCGTTCAGATGGTCTTACCGTGGTATTGAAAGCGTGTCTGCCGAGAACAAAGTGAACAACAGCAAATCCCGAGTAGATTGCGACACACCTTCTTGGGATTGTCAGGCGCGGTCCGGACGTATCGGTCGTTGTCTACGGGCCTTGAAAGCCCACACCATTTTCGGTATGCAGCACGTAAACGGAATCGGGGCTTACCGTTCCTTGGCCTAGGGGAGTGCATCAGAGCAAATCAACGACCGGTGGCGGCAGGAGTTACCCACCTTGCACGATGCCAACATACTCTGCAGTGTAACACAAACGGCAGAAACACTCAGCACTGGGGACCATTCTGTCCCGAGGATAGAGGCGCAGATCTGAGGCGAGTCAAAAATAGGAATGACGAACGATTTGCGACGGCTCACATGTCCATTGGAGTACACATGCTGGGATCGGGTCAGGAAATCATTTCTATGATAGCTCAGACACGCTCGACGTACTGGGTGTGTGGGCGCCTGGTTGTTCTGGTCTACAACGAACTGAACAGCTGGGGAAGAAATGGGGTAATTCGCGTCAAAGCGGAACATTAATTTGAAGACCTCCCCCTAACATGCCAGAATTTAGCCACAGGATATAGGGAACAGAGAGGACTTGCCTGGTATAAGCTTTCGCCCAGAACTTCTATAGAAAAGAACCAGGTCTCAAAGTCATCTGCACTAAGTAGTTTGATGCCTACATGCTGCGAGGTGAATACACGGGCGATTTTAGGACAGAAAGCATTACCGCAAGGACATCCTTCAGTATGGATCTCGTTGAGCTCCTTGCGCAGACGCCGAGACGATACTGAAGCCATAGTCCGACCAGGTTGTGAGCAGAAAGCAAGGGATTACCGCGCGCAAGCACCAAACACGAACAAATAACATAATCCCGTATATATAAGTGTTTTTTGGTGCGGTTGTGAAGGTTTAATGTCAAATCCTCCCTGCTTTAGAGTCACCTGTCGCTCGTTGCTGTTTTCCAGAGAATTTCAGGCGCTCGTGGGGAGGCAGATCGATTTTCTTGTGCTTCATGAACGTCGCTTGTGCATTCATTCTCCAAGTGTTGCACAATGAACGACCAGAATACAGTTCTAATCGGATACTAGTTGTACTTCAAAGTGGTATGTACGAATCGTCATGATGCCTTTGATGCTGCTGCTTCTCGTGCTCGAGTTGCTCTGTCGCTTTTGATTTCCTCCAAAATCTCGCGTGCGCCGCTGTCTAACAAGGTCTCTCCAAGCCTCTTGCCCAACGCTTCTGCCTCGCCAGTGCTTGTAACCCTTTCTTCGATCGTCTTGACAAACTGTCGCCCTCCGTCGAGCGACGTGACACAACCTGTAATCTCCAGCATGCCGCTTTCAAGTCTGGGTTCCCCACTCAGCAGTCTTTCGGTACCCTCTACCACTTGAGTGAGTTTGGTATTGACACCTACAGGGACGCTGCATCCCCCTTCCAGTGTACGCAGCATCGCACGCTCGGCGAGACACATCCATTGTGTCTTTTGGTGCGTCAAGGCTTCGCACAACTCGGATAGCTCGCTCGATGCATTCGTGCGAATTTCCACTGCTAGCGCACCCTGAGATACAGCATGATACAGGACTGGAGGTACCAAGTCTTCTGTGGCGCGATGCGACCAGCCGAGGCGTACAAGTCCAGCCTTGGCAAGGATGAGCGCATCGAACGCATCGTCCTCCCCAGTCGCATCCAGTTTTCTTAAGCGGGTGTTGCTGTAGTTCAGTATTAAACCTCGGCGTACAAGATGTGATCGAGCCACCCAACGTACAGGTTTCCGCGCTATAACACACTCGCTATTTAGTCCTGTGACGGGCCACTCGGATATTTATCTTCACTCACCACATCTTTGAACACCATCTCCAGCTCTTTGTGATGAGCCTTGAGATAGCTCTTGACCTGTGCTGAACGCCGCACGCTGCTCGTGCCGATCCTGCTCCCAGCGGGTAGATCTTCAAGTATCTTGTAGGGCGATCCAGCCTTCATCACCAGACTGTCTACGCATTCCTCTCTCTCTAATATTGCGCCAATCTTGAATTCTGCTGGGAGTTCCGTCGGCACATCCTTGAGACTGTGCACGAGCATGTCCACTTCTCTGCTGGCGAGTAGCTCTTCGAGCCCCCTCGTCCATAATGCCTTGCCTCCGAGGAGAAAGAGTGCTTGGGATTGATTCTTATCCCCCTCAGTTTCATTGAATCGTGTTTCAAAAGCACAAGAGGGGAACTTTTCGGCTAGCTTTTCGACGACGATGTTGGTTTGAATTTTAGCAAGTTCGGATTGCCTAGATCCAACTGTAAATGACGTTCGCTGTGCCATTGCCTTGCTCGTTATCGCAAATGGAGGATTTGGAGGATTTCGGGAACTTTTTGTTCAAACCTTCTGATTTGAAGGTACGAGTGATTGAGCTGATTAACCAAAAACTCACGCCATGCGACTAGCCGGGTTGCCCACGGCTTCATTGCAACGTCCTCACAGCAAATCCGCCTAAGCATTCTGGTCACGAAACCAGTATATACAAATGGATGAACTGGGTTCCGTCTACACCTTGAAATCTTTCAGCCACTCCTTCACAAACTCGATCATCTCGCGATGAATCTGCTGTATCTCGGGAGGTTCATCGTTGATGTCGCGAAGGCCATATTCATCGTAGTGGTGAACACCATCTGATATCATTACTGTCTTAGTGCATGTCAATGAAACCTCGGATACAAATGCATACGGGGGATAAGTTTGAATGGTTGGGATATAGTGTCTTCCCTATCTTTTGCATACTCGCTGTGCGGAGTACAGGGTCTCCAAGGATCAACTACGACACGTCAGTGACAGCTGTTAATAAGTAGAAAGTAGTACGGTACCTTCACCATCTATGAGAGCCAGCTTGTCTGCAGCAATTGCGAAATCTCCAAGGGCATTCACTGCGGTAATGTTTGGTTGCTCTGGAACTGTAAAGTATTTTCCTGGAAGATACGCCTAGAAAAGTTGACCGAACCGAATATGTATTAATTAGCCAAGATCTAAGCATGCTCAACAGAATAGGGCTTTACCTGACGGCAGATCTTTGTTGCATAATCCATGGTCAACAGCTTAGATACGATCCGAGGCTGGCTTGGGTCAGGCGGAGCAGTCTACAATAACGGCTAGCATCTTCCTTGACGATGTAAAACGAAGGACGTACAGAGAAGTAACCCCACTCAGTGCAAACCTGAAATTGCCATAGACGCCACTCCTCAGAGAGTGAGGTGTCGGTATATTGGGTATCGTTGTATGTCCCAAAGCACTGGAATCAATCATGTTATTTAATCGATTAAGAAAAAGACACGTCTGTCCTGACCTCCTCTACTGTCGAGTTCAAGGCAAGGCAAGGCTCCACGACGCTCTGAGATCGATGGGTTGAGTCAAACATCAGTTTCGCCTCTCCCTCCACAAAGCAAAAAGAAGGTAGGAACCACTCTTACATCCTTGATCCACTGAGCGTAGTTCAATATAGAGAAGTCGATCATTTGGTCGTCCGATAAAGCAACGAGACGATCTTCATGGCCGATTGGCAAGGTAGCAATATGCATAGCACCACCGATCGGCTTGTTCAACGCTTCACAAAACTCGTCGAAGCTTGTGCTGCCCACTGCTGGGTCCCAATTCTTGCTCTGCCACGCACCCAGTGGCCCCTTTCGATTCATCAGCATGACATCTCGTGCTTGCCGGGGTCAGCTAACCTCAAGGACAGAAGCAAAGTCATCATCATGCACAAGCCCTTGGAGTCCAAACAAGGCCTTGACGACGTCCTTGATAATAGGCAACTGAAGAAGAACATCGATAGTCGTTACTGCGTTCTCGATGTGGGCGGAGCACGTAGGATTGGCGGCTTTGCGGATGACCTCGTAGTACTGCCAGTTTGAAAGGGAAGCATGAGTGACAGCGCTGGAGCCGATTGCTCCAAAGACAAGCTCTGGATATAATATTTTCATGTGCGCTGCCCGAGCACCCGCGTAGGAACCCTTTTGTGATTCCTCAGTTTCGCTAATATGTCATGCTTTCTGTGAGACTGTACGTACACCATAGTAAACCCAGGGGGTGAGGGGTGATGTCAAGTCTTCGTTTATGCCCTCAAACTTGACATGTCTCATAAAGTTTGCAGAGTCTGCAGCGGCCTGAAAATTGTTTAACCATCTAGTGTATTCATACAAATAATGTTAGTGTGGTCGATTAAGCCTTGGCGAGCAGCTATACCTCAGGTTATCTGTGCTGAAGTCAGGTACGGGGATCGATGTTCCTGTGGTGCATTGAATCATATTGCATAGTAATCACGAGTATGGCTCCACGTACCATAGTAGCGATGTTCGAGAACAACGCCAACCCCGCCAATCGCATTCGTCAAAATATTCACTATGCCTGTATCCAAGAACGGAAGCCTGTCCTCTCCACTCGTCTCGCCACCATCCAAAACGATAACTGGTCCGCCCGAACCAGGCACATAGTGTCGGGTGCTAACCCAATAGCGCTGCTTAAATGTCCCTTGTGAGAGGTCGGTATGGTCTATGGGTTGCTCGAAAAATTGTTCTGGAAATCCGGGATAGCCAGATCCTTGCTGTTGGGTGTGAGGTTCGAGGGTGAAGTCGTCCTGGAGAACGAGTGGCGACACCTTGGCCGAGCGGGAAACGTCCTTGAACGCTCTCGTGCGGGCTTCTAGTTTCCAAAGGTTGACATGCTGAGGGCTAGTCGTCCTCCGCCAGGAAGGTATCCTCGCACTCGCAAGTGTGGCGGGGGTGAGTAAGGACAAACAGACAAACGGCGCGATGAGCCTCATCAAGTTGTAAAAAAACGACCTCGACCGAGTACTGAGGTTTCTTCGCTTCGAGGACACTGGCAACACTTTTGTAATCCAGACAATAACGTACCTTCTTTACAACGCCCATCTCACGTTCCATCTGACATCACTAGGTTAACGAGGCGGCATGTGCACGGACGTCATCACACGGAGATCGATATGAGTCTCATTACGAGGCCCGCAAGCTGGTGAGGTATGCACGCTACTTTGCCCAGCCAAGCGATGAGTGAGGCACACAAGGTGAGTGCCCACAATGGAAAACCTACCCAATCAAACTTGAACAGGAGTCACACCCCGTTGCACACCACATAAACTAGCTAGGCTAATATATCGGGAATAACCTACAGTACTGATAGTAACATAGTAGGTTCTGGATCAGTCGTCGTAGTCCGATGCTAACAAGCTCAGTAGCAACTTCAGGGTTGTACCATCCTGGAGTGACACTGAAAGTTGCATCCGAAGTCTGCGTTGAAAATAAACGTATTCTCGCCCTTCAAGAGGTGATTACCCACACCATCCTTTCTTCTCATCCACGATGCTCTACACTTCGTTCGCAGTCGCCGGAGCAGGTCCTACTATTGGTAGTCGCATCGTGCAGGCGCGTTCCACCTCTTACGACCCTAATGTTGCTTGATGCCTGTGACAGGCGCTGGTAAACCGCGGAGCCTCGGTAGTGGCGCTTGCCCGCCCTGAGAGCAGCTCGATTCAGAGCCCCCGTCTTCAGGGTGCCAAAATAGCCACGGTGGACTATGCTGATGTGAAGACGCTCGCATCCATCCTTCGGGAGCACAACGTGGAGGTCGTCATCTCTGCACTAGCATATGGCGCGCTTCCAGCACAACGGCCGATCGCAGATGCGGCCAAGGAGGCGGGTGTGAAATTGTTTGTACCCTCGGAATACGGGATGCCGACCGAGGGCGGCACGGACGGTCACCTCGTGATCAAGTCCCAGATTACCGGTAAGTTTGCCACTGAGGGACTCACATCTCAGTTCCAGTGACAATCACATGGTTCGTTATTTTAGACTATATCAAATCTCTTGGAATTCCTGTACTGCGTGTCTACGTGCGTTCCTGTTGGCTACATTTCTCAAGCATAGGAGTGACTTATCCGTCTTGGATTAGAACGGTGTCTTCACTGAATTCATACCATGGTTGACGGGTGTCGAATTGGGCAAGTTCCATCTCCTGGGCAAACAAACCATTCCCGCTTCTTTCACGTCCATGGATGACGTCTCAAGCAAGCATCTCTCACATGTACTATGCAATTCGTTCATTAATCTGATTCTTTGCAGGTTTTATCGCTCATGTTCTCACCACATTGCCAGCCTCGTCCCTCCATGATGCAACGTTCCGCCTCCAGGGCGAACGAGTGCATCTTTCTTCTATTGGTACCCTTTATGAGGCACACAGTCCTTCCGTGCCAGTCGTATACGTCGCAGAGCTTCCAGAAGGTTTCGTCAAGCAGACATTCCTGCAACACAAGCTCGAGGAGGGAAGGTGCAGCTCGGGCTGGGACAACTATAATGACAAAGACATCCCGGAGAGTGCAGACAGCGGCAACATGGCATGGAAGGAACACAAATGGAGATCGGTTAAAGAGGTGCTTAGTTTGTGATTCACTGCATAGTTTGTGCTTGGTCCTTGACAGGAGGTGCGCTCAACCGTCGCCTCTCATCATCATGCACAGCCGTCTACACATGATTTTCAATTGCACTGTGTTCACTCTAATGGGGGGTGTCAGTTCGCACTGGGATTTGATTTGACAAATGCTCGACGGGATACCAAGGGGGGATTACTACACGATATTACATGTCTAACGACAGCCATTGGCTGCTTCTCTTGCTCAGCACTGACCCTCCCGACTGTTCCGAACATTGCTGTTGTAAGTAAGAGGGAATTTGGAACTCTTGCACTTTACTTGGCAAGCTTGCAAATTGCATCAAAAGCCCGGCAGCCATGTGCCATCCAATGTGGCAATGGAACACCCAGATTCCTGGGTTGTCAGCAACAAAACGGATGAGACTCCAGCCGTATCCAGGGATAGTAAGGGTATCTCGGCGGGGGGGATTGATGAGTGTGAGAGGGGAGACACCTGGTTGGTAAGACCCATCACCCTCACCGAGGAGGTAAAAGACATGCCCATGAAGATGGAACCTATGTCACGATGTGGATACCAGATATTAGAACCTAATTTCACTGCGACTCACGGGTGACTCGAGTCATCGTAATTGCTGACGACCAGATCGATGACAGAAATCTCGTCGTTGACAACCACTAACTGCGACGCGTTGTTAAAGCTGGTTTGCGAACCGCCCTGATAGAATTGAAGAAGTGTCGGGTCTGTGGATTGGGCCTGCCAACTTGTGTCATTCATGTACGCAAGGACTTGTGTTCCTCCCGACTGGACGGTCTGCTGGAAAGATATCGACACGAAAACGAGTTGCGTACTATTCGGTGGATCCATCTGAATCGCAGGAACGACCATGGTGTTGTTGAGGTCCAGGCAGGTCTCAGGGAAAGCATCAGACCAGTCCGTAGTGTTGGGTGTAGAGGGTGTTGCTCCGTAGGTCAGTGTCGCAAGCACCATGTTGTTTAAGTTGGGATTCGGGAGCTTATAGCATACTTCCTGCATTTCTGCGCGGACGTTGTACGAACCATAAGTCTGGTTAGTACTGAGAATGACGGAATATCGCTGCGCGACTGAAATAGGAACACGATGGACATTCGCGGGCTGAAGACTTGTGCCATCGGCTTCTACCACCGCAAGAACGTGTTCATCGACGCTGAACACATAGTCTGTCAACGTAGACATATTGATCACACGAAGACGATAACGTTTATTCGGCTCAAAGTTCAACGTGGTGCCATTCGTCTTGCCATTGATGAGACCATTGTCTGGGGGTGGTTCTGCGCCCGGATTCTCACCACCGTAGTTGGATCCGTCGATCCCAGCACTACTGAGGTACTGCGCAAGCAGTCCTGCAGACATGTCATGATACCAGTCTGCGGTTGATGGTCTATCAGTAAGCCCTCGAGGTTACACATGATTACTCAAGCTACCGACCTGACAAGATAACGAGAGTGTCATAGTCGTAAGTGCCGTATATGGGCTCATTGGGAGAATGGATCACGAGGGGGCCGTATATACCGTCTGTGTATTGAGTTGAGGCATGTGCATGCCACCAATACGTGCCGTATTGGTTTGGATTGATAGTGAAGCGGTAAGCTGAGAATGATACTGTGAGCACTTTCCTGCGCCCCGGAGTATGCTGAAATGAACCCACTAAAGTTCATCCCTGGTGGAATGGGACATTGAGTGATACCGTTGGTACCATCCATGTAGTTGGTTCCATTCTGAAGCTGGCCATGCCAGTGAATGGTAGTGCCGTTTGACATCTTATTAAAGACGTTCACGATAAGCTCGTCACCGCTATTGACCTCGATCAACGGACCCGGGAACTGCCCTGTAGGGAGGAGTCAGAGAGGATGTCGTACCATGTCCCTGAGTATATCCGCTCACCGTTGACGACGAACATGGTTCGCTCAAAACCGTCAGGGGCACCATTCATTTCTTCGACGACCCACTCATAATATCTAGTAGTCGGGGTGCTGGTGACGACAAACGATGGGTCGAGAATGAAGGACGAATTGGTAGCGACATAATTTGAACGATTCTTTTTAAGTCCCAAACCCAGTCCAAGCCCAAGTGCGAGGGCAAGGATGACGACGATGCCGGCCACCCCTCCGCCCACGAGATAGAGCTTCCGACGATCTGTTGACGATAAAATGGTTATCGTTGCGGGGTTATAACACTTACCTCGAAGTTTTGTGATAGGTGCGCCGGTGGACCTGTCAAGAATAGGGCTGACTGATTCTGCCTTGACATCTGTGTTGGCAAAGCCAAGGGAGCTGCCCCCGCGGGAGGTTGGCGGTTGTGCCATTCGGGATGGGGACGTGCCTTGAGTCGGGGCAGCCTGGATTATTGAGGGAGGAGCTCATAAGTACTGCGCGTTCGTGATAGCCGTGAGACGGGCTGGTTGACAGGCCCAAGATAGCCCTTTGGTTTATTTTTATGTCAGACCCAGCCTTCAAAGGACGTACCTGTGCAGCCAAAGATCGCAATATACGTCCGACTGGGACTTGTCAATGTAGCAGGTCGTGTGGTTTATTGCAACTGCCCTTTGGTATCGTCGACAGAGGGGGAAAAGATGCACCAGTACCAATGAACGAGCAGGTCGTATTCTTGACAACAAATCCTATTATTTTTGATTCAAGCTCCGTTCTGGATTAGGTAACCACGTGCGGCATTTGTGAGCAACAGGGCGTGTGGCTCTTCTGCCCTGATAGCGTGTATATTGCACATGCAAAAGTAGCCTGATCCTTCCAATCTTGCATGGCATGTGGCCCACTTCCACGATCGCCGGCCGTTGCCTTATGCCTATGAGAGCCACACATCTCAAGAGATGATGGGCAATCGGAGGAACCGGAGGGAAGTGGCAAGGGTCCATGACTTAAGTCAAAAAAAAAAGAGCACCTCTATCGGAAAAGAAAAAGATCTAGCAGGTGGGCGTAGTAAATGACAAGGGTACAAAGGGAAATCACTGATCTCGTTCATTCGAACCGTTCAACGTCCCTTAGCACTAGAGGTCTCACAACACGATTCCAATTATCAGCCCAAGTGCCCCATTCCCAACTGGCGCTCTCTTGATGCCGAACTGGGTGCGACGCACGACTCTGCGATGCTATTTGGAGTGAGGCGCCCAGTTTCCCCAAGGTGGTGGCATTTGGGAATGACATGAGTAGCATCTGTTCCACGATGTGTTGACAATTCAGAAAATGAATCCTTGCAACGAACCTCAAATTGACCTGCCAGCTCTCTGGCGTTTTTAAAAACAAGCCCATTCTCACCATCCCTAACAAGCTCCGAAAGACTGCCGACGACATATGAATCATCTCCGACGATTTGGCATATGCCACATACCATGCAAAGTCGAGGGCACAAACCGGGAGCCCACAGCCAAACATGTCCACTACTTTCATGGGTAAATCCAACGCAGAAGAGCTTGCATGCAAACATATCCCCAGATCAGCAGATCCTGACAGTCATCGCGTTTAATCGCCGACACAGCACAAAGACGACTGACTCCTCACCTAGTAACAAAGGATAATCCTCTGCCTCAAGCCACAGGCTAGTACACCGCACGTATGACCACTTCTCTTGAAGTCGGTTCACATCAGCCATGTACCTAGCCTTGAGGGGTCCTTTCCCAGTAATTACCATCCATATTCGTGGCAATTTCCCGGGGTTCTCTAGCACCTGTGTCGGCGAGGCTTCAAAGAATATGACAAAAGTAGGGACCTACCTTTGTTGATTTGCAACGCCCGCTTTTCATACAACTCGAGTGCATCCAGGAGGATCGAAAAGTCCTCGTCAGGAGTCCATGAAGTACTGCTAACTAGCAATGCTACTCTATCGTCCCGCAATTTGGGCATGTTGACGAGGGAATATGGTGACGATTGGGCAGCCTGGGACAATGTCATTGTTGTGGTGAACTGTGTTGCATACGGTATATTCGAAGGGGGCAGATAGTCCTTTAATGAGGGGCTGGCAAGTGAAGGTCCTAGGCGGAGGAACAACTAAAGTGTGGTGTCAGAAAAGGCTGTTAATCGTGCTGGGACATCCTGCACCTCATGAACTTCGGGTGGCGAACACCGATGGAAGTGAGACGGAGGGCGATCATGCAGAACTGCCTGATGGCCACTTGGATAATTTGTTCAATCGTGAGTGACGAATACAATGGGGATGACACACATCAATCCCCACTCGGAAACTAAATGATCCTGCATAACTCTAGTGACGAACAAGTGTGCATAAGCAGAGCGTCCAAAGGTAGCCTCAAACCTGAGCATCATCAGCACGTTGGCATAGAGATCCTGGTGTCCATACCATTTCGCTATCTTCACGAATGGGTGGGAGGTACCCAATTTCAGAGCTAGTATGCTGTATCCAAGATTATGCCAGTCAATAATGATCTTACTACCTCTTACACGCCAAACGAGCCAAACAAGAGCTAGGGTAGGAATACTTGGAGGATTCTTGGAACACAAGTTAGTAGGTCGTCTTGCACACCATGCGGAGGTCCTACCTGGACCATGATAAACTCCGGTGGAGAGGATATGGTAAACATAAGACTATAAAGGATGGACGCCACTTGATGCAATATCTTTATTGGTGCAGCAAGGACAAAGGGGATGCCGCGAAGGAAGGAAGGTGGCTCGGACAGGTAACAGAGTTGGACGTGGGGTAAAGAAGTGAGGGATGGAGCTGGTTTAGACTCTTGGAGCGTACAAGGGCATCGGCATGTCTGCATGACATAGAAACAACACTGCGGCTCACCTCGGTATCCGATGAGATATGTGTTAAACCCAAGCTTTGCAAAGCTCTCGGCATGATACATCATACGAGGGCTGCGTCCCACATCACCGAGGACAACGATAGCAACTGAACGAAGCTTTGGAGACCTTTTTACATACTGATAGGCTGAAACTATGAAAAGAGTGAGCAGGAGCGACGCCAAAGCGACGACGACTTTGAAGAGTCCCTCGGTCGAGGCTCCGGTCATTGCAGACAACAGAAATGGATGTGATTACGTAAAACACGGGAGCGACTTTCAGTGTTTGCTACGACCGTCATGACATCGCGACTTGTGTCGAGCTCGCTAAGGGCGACAACGTGGACGGGTGTACAGACCAAGCGACATGCATACTCTGCATGGATGAGGTTCTTCTCCAATACGCCCGCACGGCGAGCTGTACATCGTGGACCGACTCTGGCAACGGCATCGGGCATATATGCACCAAAGCTAATTCCAACTCCAAGCATCAACCTTCCACAAAGTAAGTGACATGCTGGATACCCGCTTGTTTCATTTGATTCCTTGCAGCACGATCCATGTTCATTCAGACCGAGACTACGCCGAATGATGACTCTCTTAAATTTATTCCCGGTATTCCCGTGATGGAGGAAGGAACCGCGGAATTTCTCGATACGCGTTCTGCGCTTGCATCACCGCTCGCCATCCGGCTCATGGGTATAGAAGGCATCAAAGCCGTATTTTATGGTCCGGATTTTGTCACAGTTTCAAAGGACAGCGAGAACCCATGGGCTGTGATAAAACCCGAGGTATACTCAATACTGATGGAACACTTTTCCACCAGTCTACCTCTCTTCCGTTCTCAAGAAGACCGTGATGCTGCGGGTCCCCAGGACACTCAGATCCTGGACACAGACTCTGAAACCGTGGCTATGATCAAAGAGCTACTCGAAACTCGAGTGCGACCAGCTATCATGGAAGATGGTGGAGACATTGAATACAGGGGATTCAGCGACGAAGGATTTGTCAAGGTCAGGTTAAAAGGCAGTTGTAGAGGATGCGACTCGAGTGCTGTTACACTGAAGTCTGGCATTGAGAGGATGTTGATGCATTATATCCCCGAAGTAAAGGGTGTCGAGCAGGTATGAGGCTTCGTCCTCGACCACACTTTTTGCCATAATTTCTTCCCTCCAGGTACTGGATGAGGAAGAAACGGTTGCACTGGATGAATTTGCGAAGCTCGAGGAGCGCTTGACTCACAAAAAGAAGGAAGAGCCCAAGTAAGCCCCCAGAACAATCTATGCATGCACCTTCCTCTTACGTCCACTACAGGATGGCGAAATACATGTCTATTTGACAGTCACGTCACATCTTGCATCAAGTGCATGTTTTGATGCCGGGACTTTCACAGTGTATACAGCACCATATTTTTGACGCACAGTGCATGTATAAGCTAGCCGTAATGGAAAGGTGCACGCACATCTACTGGTTATCGGTTCCGAGGTGAATAATAGCAAATGTGTGATAACTACCCATTCAAGCATGTTGAGGGGCCCTTGACCGCAAGACTAACCGAGAGAATAGGCATGACATGACATTAATAGTCAGCCGCGTCCACACCAATACTGAGGTGTTTCACTCGCACCTCAGATTCAATGACCAGGGTTGCGCTGGAAGCCCACCGTGGCTAATGGTGGGAACACTGAGGGATCGGGCAGAACAGAACTGGACCACGATCTATACGGCGACTGCGAAGTACGAGGACAAGGGGCGACTACGCTACATCTACGTGGTGCAGCGAGATATATACTGTAGTGCACGTGATATGGGCTTACATGCGCTTGGTTGGCCGACGTTTCAACCGTGAGGGCGACATTACCTTTCCTGGAGACAGCATTGAGTTTAGTGCTTCCTAAACCCATCGCCGAACACCTCATGGTGGTACTACTAAATTGCAGCATTTGATATGCCTTTGGAAGGTACTGTCTCGACATGGAACACAGGCACATGCACTACTTGCATACAATATATAACTCATATAGACATCGCCAAGACTCGGTGAGTTGATAGACTCCAGCGGTTTAATCCACGTCTGTGCCATCCAACACACCGTAGATCGGATCAAAAGTGACCTCACTTTTGCGAGACCCTCCGAGTCTCTGACAACCTTGGATAGCTATATTCGTTCCGCAAAGTTACCTGAATCTGCCCCATGGGACGCGGTTTCAGGCATAATTACGCTTACCGCTGACACTACAATATCGTTTGTTGTGCCCGTGAAGAATCTTGGCAAGGTGTCCAGACTGACGGCAATAAGATTTGGCATTAGGAGGGCTGTCACGCTTGCCTGGGAAGGTCAAGCGATGACCGATATCACGTTAATCGATTTGACAGTGGCGAGCAAGGCTCGGATATGGTCAGGGACGCTCAATGAAGGGTCGAAACTGGGACTTCACCATACTGTGAGCGAGCAAGGTATGCGTGCAGCTTTGTACCTAACGCGGGTCAGCATCAGAAAATCATCATTAGTTTTTCCGGAGGGGGCACTGGTTGGGTCCAAACTGAACAAAGCTACCAATGTGCTATGTGCATGGAGAGTGCATCCACAGCCATTCTTGTGAGGTTCATTCTTATGAGATGCTAACTTAATGTCGTCAACACGTCCGTAGCACGAGATTCGTAGCTTTCAAGGCCAACCTCAAATAATGTAAAAGAGTGGCGCGGAGAGAAATATACTTGGCTAGCGCAGGTCATGCCTAGGTCGGATGCTCACAGAATGAAATGTACCCGCACGGCCTAGCCGAGTTCCTAAAGTGTTCCTCAGCGCGAATCAGGCGTGCACTCGTCACGAGCCACGGCCTACTTGTGAGCGCACTAGTGAACCACGACGTAAACACGCAAGGGACCAAGCTGTAAGTCTCCGTTCTACGTAAGAATGGGATCGGAGTCGAGGAGCTTCTCTTATCCGCTCCTGATGGTGGTGGAGTGCCCGATACAGATTATTTTTGACCATTTAGGGATACAAGATAGTATTGTACGCAAAATGAGGTCATGACTTCCTGGACCACCGAAAATCAAAGATGATTTCAAAGCCAAAGGAGCGCATATCGAGCTGGCCGGGTGTCAGCAATGGTTCAGCTGGTATATAGTGTTCGACAATCGGCAACTCTATCTGAATTTTGGGTAGTGCAGCTGTATCGGTAGGAATGGGCGTCGGGGATAGTTCTGGTTTACTGGAATGTCTGCGAAAAAGCGAACGAAATAGGGAGAACAGCGTTTCATTTCGCATACTCGAGACTGTCGGTGTGATGGATGTTTGTTGGAATTCGGATTGCGAAGATTCTATCGTGGCCGTTGCGTTTGCCCTGTCGTCGCTCTCTGTCCCGAGAGACTGCTTCCACTGTTTCTCGATTTGGGCGATGGCCCTCTGAATGCTGTCCCTTTCCCACTTTTGTACATCGTATGGTTCGAACAGTCCTGAGGCAAAATCGCACCAGCACCTATCCGCAACACGCACGATGGGGGGAGTAGACTGGAGTGTCGTAAGATGGGGGGGCATGGTCGCGTTCAACGCCTCGTAGAAGGTGGTAATGTTGTCAGCCCATGGGACAGAGAGATGGGCGTCTAAGGGGAATGACTGCCAGTAACATGAGCTGAGAAACAAGGCGGCGAGAAGTATTATGCAATAAAAGCTGTACTCTTATGAGTGAGGGACTCCACGGTAGTGTTATGAATCAAGACGGACCATGGTCTCGCGTGAAGCGCTAGGGTAAGCAAGAATAGCACCAGGAAGTATGGTGGAGCAGTGGGAAGCGGCAAGAGCAACAAGGGTAAGAACCAGCGGGTACACCTGACAAGAGAATGAGTGGTCGTCAGAGCCAAGTCAAAGGAAACATACGCACCACATCACAAAACAAGCTGGCTCTGTCGTCGTCGCCCGAAGCGAGTAGGAGTGCGTCAGGATACACGTCACGTGAAGAAAAACTTACATAATGTGATTAGATGGAGGGCATATCCATATCGGGACGAGTGTTCTTCATCGTTCTCGACATTTCCAACACTCCTTCTTAAGCGCCTCTGCCGCTCCTCACCGCCCCCAGCAACACGCCACCATGTCGAAACATCCCGAAGTACTCTGGGCACAACGCAGCAGTAACACCGCGTCAGAGAAGGTCTGTCGTCCCCCTTTTATTCACCATCGTGTCTCTCATCCTCCGACGCAGAACATCATCTACCTGACCGTCAATCTCCCCGACATCATCGAGCCTACCCTACAGTATACACTTACTCCCACCAGTCTATCTTTCAAAACAAGCGCTGGCAGGTACACTTGATCTATCCCACCTGCTCGACCTGTCCCTCATTCCTGCCTAGTGCTGAGCGTGCCGACTACGCGTTCGACCTCAACTTTTACGCAGAAGTCGATACAGAGGTGTGATTTCCTCCTTACCCTGTTCATACGCATCCTCAAAGTCATTCAGAATTCCGCCAAGCGCATCACATCACGTTCCCTCGTCGCCGTCCTCCGCAAAAAGGAGTTACAGTCCGAGTACTGGCCAAGACTAACAAAGGAAAAGCTGAAAACGCCCTTAATTAGGACCGACTTCAGCAAGTGGGCCGACGAGGACGAGCAAGACGGAAACCCAAATATCGATGACGATTTCGGAGTAGGTGGAATGCCAGGAATGCCAGGAATGGGCGACGAAATGGGCGACGGCATGGACTTTTCAAAGGTACTCACTACGCTCCTGACGTGTTTCACGAGTTGAACCACGCGGTCTATTAGATGATGCAGCAACAAGGTGGCGATTTTGGTCTTGGTGATATAGAGACGTCAGGGGCGAATGAAGCCACCGAGCCAGACTCGGATGATGATGGACCACCTCCTCTCGAGTAACGGACAGCATTGGAGGCGTTTGAGTTTGAAAAGTCCTGGTAGCCTGCAAGCTGTACCATGTGAATTAACTTCTCTCGTTAGAAACGAACTCGGTTACCTTATAACCGGATGACCTCTTCATGTCCGGTCAACCTCTATAGAAAGCCACAAGTTCAGTCTGGTTTCCAGTCACTGTTGGTGTAAAGGAAGATTCAAGGTAAGTATAACACGGTGCGACGAGACAGGCTGGCAGGTAGCATGGGGATTCATGCCAGGATAATGTCGCGCAAGGGAGATTTCGTCCAGGGCATCCTTGATACTATTCATTACTCCCCGGAAGCGAATGTTGTTCACATTTCAATGCGTTTTTGGCAGGGATCCCTTCGCATCCGTGCGCCGTATTTGTATTTCTAGTTTCTCATTCAGCGTACCCCTCTTTTGCGAGTTTTCGCCTACGACATTGGCACGCAATCCGTCTTTGTTGAAAGTATAAGGTGCACTCACTTATCGGATTAGACTACAATTGCGTTTCTACCGATTATATTGATGCGTAGATCGTGTACACGAGGGAAGAACCGAAGCCATTAGATTGGAATAACCCAGGCCTTTGTTAATTACGTTGAGAAGGATCGTATCAGTAGACCACACCTTTAGGTTGTGACTGGACTATATGATATGAGATCCTGTCTCAATCCCACTGGTTGTGTCAACATCAACTCTAAGTGGGCTCCCTCCTAGTCCATACCTCTTGGGATAACCTGGAAGGGATGGGCTACTAGGAAATATCGTACACCACTCGGAGCAAGATCTGACTAGTATGAATTGCTATCTGCAGGTGAAATAATATTGAATTACTGAGGGTCCCATTTTTTTGACTTCGAGCTGGTGCATATGAGATAATGAGTTGGATGCATTGTCATTAGTGCCAATCATCTTCTCCGACGTTCCCCGTCTGCAATCTCGCAAGTTCCGGGCCCGATATCGAGATTTTATCTGGCCCTTTATGATGCAGATAGTTGAGTCGTGATTACCTGTCAGAAATTTAAAAAAGTGGACGGGTACTAAGCATCAGGTTTGATTGTAGTAATATTACAAGTTTGTGTTGAACCGGCCCAGTGACTAACAGTCCCTCACTAGCGCCCGAAAAGCTTTCTTCTTGGTCTCACTTGAAGGACTGTGCCAGTCTGTGCAGAATCACCTTGTTCCCGTAACGATGTCCAAAGGAAAGGGAAGACAGTCAGAGGGAGCCACGACGTTGCTACCTCCGATGCCGAATCCCTCTGCGGGAAGTGCCAATCCCTCTGCTTCGTTGAACTCCCTCTGGGGTTACATTCTACCCGCGCTGAACCACATCGTCCGTTCACCAACCAACATCATCGACAGGGCACCGACTATCGATATTACATACCACATGGGCATTCATACCGCCATATACAACTACTTCACCGCTCACTCCGAGGTTGCCAGTTCGCGTTCCCCTCACGAGGACGGTTGTGGTCTGGACAAGAACTTCCTAAAGCAAACGAGTGGCACCGATCTTTACGAGCATCTCGACAAGTACTATACGGACCTTGCCCGCGAGCTATTATTGGGTGCACCCGAGGACGACACTACACTCGTTCAGTACATCATCCCGTGCTTCAAGCGCTACAGCGTGGGTGCACATTCCGTCAACCGACTCCTCAACTACGTCAATAGACACTATGTCAAACGCGCCATAGACGAGGATCGAGGTTGGCTCACACTGAGCGACATTTTCGACGCTGTCGCCAAGTCCATCGAAGAGGGGGACACGCGAGAAAGGATTGCCAGGAAGTTGAAGGAGAGGCGCATCGAAGAGCTGAGGAAATGGGGTTACGAAGAAAGCGGTTCAGCCGAGGCCTGTGCAATAGCCGAACAACGTGCAGAAGCTGCGAGTGCGCTGGATCGCGTCGTTCCTTTGGCGGCTTTGGCGTTGAGGAGGTTCAGGACGGAGTTTATCGAACCTTTATTGGTTGCTCCTAAGATGAAGGGGAAAAAACGGAGACCAAGAGCTGTACCCATCGAAGAGAAATCTCATCTCCCCAAGAGTCGACTCGCACGCGCGGTGCGAGAGTTCTTAGAAGTGCAAGAGATAAATCCAGAGGTGCGGGTTGGTCTTGCAACGGACCTCGCGATGACTTTATGCTCCATCGGTGTGCGTAACGGGCATCCTCTGCGAAAGAGGCTGGAGAAATTTCTTACTACGGGCAACCCTTGACTCCTTACTGCTCTAGTGGACTCGTCTTTGACAGTGATTCAGATATTACACAGGTTGATTATTGGCTTGTTTGGCAATCATGAACGTCGATGAGTACTAGCCAGGTGGTGCAGGTAGTATAGTTCCCTGGTACTCCTATGGTCCCGCTTTCTGACCCTCTCGGTTACTTCCCGACAAAGGCATATTCAAAAGTGTCTCCAGTGTAGATAAATCGAATCCGCCCACACTACTCGGCAAACCTGCCTGAGTGAAACTGGCCACCAAGGACGGAGGTAGAGTGACCTTGACTCCAGAATGCGGCTGCTGGTTTCCACCGCTGGGCCCGCTCGCCACCGAGCCAAATAGATTCTCGCCCTGGTCACCATGTTCAGCATGCAGAGCGTCCAAGATCTTCATATCGATATGGTCATCCGCTGCATTGCCTTTTGGAGCCTGCGGAACCTCGTTCGCTGACAGTGGTGCGCCCGAGTCGGCCGTTGCGGGAGAGAAAAGGCTATCCACTGTCGTCTGCCCATCTCCGGACGTGGACTCTGGCGCGTCGCCAAACAGATTCGTCATATCCGACATCTCCATGTCAATGCTATCGAAATCGAGTTCGATGGGTTTATCAGCAGAACTGCCCAAAGAAGAGTCGATACCAGTCATCATGTTCGACGGACTGTCCGACACAGTAAGATCAATATCGACATGTTGACTATTTGAATTCGCGGCTGCAGCCGAGGCGAACGCTGCCATGAGGTCGATGTCAGTAGTTGTTGATGGGCGAGCAGACTTTGGAGCGAGCGATACGGGAGATGGGACGAGGCCTTTGGGAAACAACACCACTTCCTCGGCCGAAATGCGCATGGAAGACGAAGAGAGGTCAAGCTTGGGTGGGAGAGCATTCCGATTAAGAGAAGACAGGGAGATGGCGGATGGGCGACGCATGGGTATGTGGGTAGTAGGTCCCTGTGGCGAGCCTTGACTCGGGGGTTGCGTCGCAACGTCACCCGCGTCAACAGATGGCAAAGGAATTTTGGGTGCTTGTACTGCAATAGCAGCTTGCTCTGCCTCTCGCGCACGACGTTCCTCGCGGGTCAAGTCTCGTTTCAGAACTGAAATAGCACGCAGCTGATCGGACAGTGTTCGAGACCGTGGTTAGGTGATGAAAGGGAGATACGTACCAACTGCGACTCGATGGTGTCGCATAACTGATCGTATTTTTCGAGTTCGCGACCGAGAGAAGCTGTCAGGGTACGTGGTGGGGTTGGGGCGTACTTGTGGATCCCTCTGCCAGAACAAGAATTAGGCAGTGGTCTCGTCCCTCTACACCACACTTGAGTGCTCTACTTACAGCCTGCGTGCGTCGGCATGAAAGGTATAGATCTGACCAGTCTTTACGACTGCGTTCTATTCGAAATGAACGTGTGTTTGCAAACACAATTAAATTTACACTTGCCTTGAAGCATGATGACAATGCGTTGGCCTCACGTTCCAGTATGGCAGCTTTGCCTTCCAGTAGTGGTGGAGGTGGCATAGTACCAGATGGACCTGCTACCCGTCCGGTGGAATCGCTGTTGAGAGTCTGAGACTGAGTCTGCATGGCGAGCTTGGGGAATGAGTTTGTGTGATGTTGAGTCTAAGAAAGGAAAAGAGAAATGTCGCTGGCTACGTCCTGTGACCGCCCCACTTACGGGTAGACGTCCACCGGCAAAGCAATCCTACTGCTCACACTCGAACATCTTGACCCGCAGATATGTTGGGTGATGCTCGGGATGCGTTGCCATCACCCAGCTTGGCCAGCTTTGACCGATACTCCCAGTCGGGTCACAACGAGGTGAGTACTATTGCTATACGCTAGCACACTCGCATGCATGTCCAAGTGACCCTCTTTTGGGACAGGGATACTTCCAGCGCCGCCTTCGACACTTGACGTCCATCCAGATACGCAATCTCACACCCTTTCCTATTCGTGACGCCTTTGCCTCCGCCCTCTCCCAACCAGCAACACGTTCTCAGTTCACCCCTCTTGGCAATCTCTCCGACGACCTCGACGTGACTCTGTTGCGTAGGCGATCTCGTCGGATATCTACGGCCTCAGGTGGCTCCGTAAAGAATGTCCCTGTGGATGATGTCACTGGGGTTTTGGACGAAGCGAAGGGAGGTGGGGAAGGAAGGGGTCAGCGGAGGACACAGTCGCGTGTAGGCTTTCCTGCAGGGGTCAGCGTAGGTCCAGCGTCGAGCTCGGGGAACACCTTGTCTCGCTCACTGGTGACCAATATTTCCACTCCGGTTGTGAGACAACCTCGGAACCGGACAGCTTCTACCCTCTCCTCGCATGGACACTCGGCAAACTTTTTGTCTGTCGGTTCGGTCTCAAATGTTCCTGTGTCGACGCTTTTTTTCGATCATTCTCAGCGGATCCTGGAGAAAGTCGTCAGGTCGCGTCTCGTGGAGACGTTTATAACAATCTCTGTCCCTGAGCTAACGCCTCTTTCACCATCACCACCGTCAGTCAATGGAAAATCGAGATCTCGCGCAGAGAGTGGACCTTCACTGTCTCGTACCACGTCAGGGAAGTCCACCAATGCTTTAGTGCAAGCTACTCGCAGAGGAGCAAGAACAATCGTATCTGCCAACATGGGAGCGATAAAGACACACTCTACGTCCTTGCATGCAGCCTCGCGTGCATTCACGACAAAGGTGAAACCACAGCCCATTGCACGGCAAATCTCTTCACCTTCACCAGCTGTAAAGACACATAGGGTGTCCTCTTCTGCGCCACTACAGAAATCTTCGAGCCATCAGTCACCTCTTCTGTCTTCTGCAGAGGCATTCGTATTTCCCAAGGTTCCCAATTACATCTCACCAATACACCGTCCTTCTACAAACCCACTCTACAGCCTCGACGCATCATCTCAGTCCGACTTCTCCGAAGACACGAATTTGAGCGCAGACAGGCTCAGAATCCAACTGTGGGTTGAAGTTGATCTCGACATGACGCATTCTAGAAAGGCCAAGAGTAAACAAAAGGACAGTGAGGACACCGGAGGCGCATCTCGGAGTCTATGTTGGAAGATACTGGAAGAATGGGAGTTTTCATTGTCGGAGCTGATACCCTTGTCCACCGAAGTAGGTGCGAGAGACCGATATGGTGGACTCATCGACTCACTCGTTGTATTACACTTAAAAGCTCGAGAACCATCCTTCGCAGTTACCGTCGAACACGCTCGTCATGTCCTTCCTACCGACTGGCCAAAGCTTTCATTTACCACGTCCTGCTTGGACTCGTTCGCGATCTCAATCGCGGTCACCGTCACCGTCGGGTTACAATACGGATCCAGAATCGGAAGGCCGCAAACTTATTCAAAGTACAGAAGTCATCCCTTCAGCATCACACGAGATAATACGGGGTAGTCAGTCGCTATTAGGTATTTCGCGCAGACCCCGTAAACTGGAAGGGAGGACGGCCAGTTTGGAGGAACTTTCGCAGTAGGTAGACTCAAACGGATCAATGCATCACTTCACTCACCTCCTTCAGATTGGTGACTCTGCAAGCCTGTATACGAGACACGCAAGAGTCGCTGCATGATGTCATCCGAGAAATTGATCTTTGTCTTGCCAAAGGCCACATACCGATTTTGGTACGTATACGAGAGCAATGCTGAATTGTTATGTAATTGCCGCAGGTCTGACCCATATTCACAGAAACGCGAAGCTTCCGAGCGTCAAGCGCGTGTTGCTGACCGGCGGGCCGAAACCCAGGCCATAATTGATGCATCAAATCGTTGTATGTTGAGATTATGCTTCATTCATTTCGCCACGCAACACATCGTTTACGTTTCCCCTTAGTACGTGAGGACCTCGCCGCGCACCGGGTGCGCATCCGGACTCGGAGAGACTGTCTCACACAAGCGAAGGCCCTGCAAACCCAAGAGACGGCCATGCTCTCGGATCAGGTGGCTCAAGTCACCGAGGAGAGGTAGGTCCAGCCAAGCCGAGCTTCTTCGTCCATGTCGACCTATCCCATTAGGAACAATCTCATTGCCATTCGAAATCATCTTCCACCCATCCGGACGTCACTCATATCGACACTCGCTACGATATACCCAATCGAACTTTTGTCCCCGTCGGAACTTCTTTTTACCATTCTCGCCGTTCCTTTGCCCATCCCATTTCATTCCAATGACCCCGCGCCACCCTTGTCGCTTCCATCTCACAAGGAGGTTACAGAAGAATCGGTGGCAACAGCTTTGGGATACGCCGCCCATCTTGTGCAGCTTCTCTCTGTGTATATGGGAAGGGGACTCGTGTATCCAATCACATACGTTGGGAGTAGAAGTTTGATCAGGGACAACATTTCAGCAATGGTTGGTCCTCGAATGTGTGTCAGGTCTTTCACCCTAATATCGATCATTGACCGACAAGTTGTAGGTTCCCTCTCTTCTCAAAAGGCGTGGATACGTATCGATTTGAGTATGCGGTGTTCCTGCTTAACAAGGACATAGAAATGGTGAGCGTGTTATGACAGTTTGTCGGCAGGCCTGACAAGTGCTCTAGCTTATGGGGGATCGCGACCTACGAGCGCTGGATATGCGGCATACGCTGCCTAATCTGAAGAATTTGCTGCTCACACTTAGTGACGGGGAGTGTGCAAGTGCGCAGTGAGCGAATAAGTAATCTCCGTTTGGCAAATGAAACCTGATGGTGGTCTAAGCAACCCACGGTATCAGGACTCACCACCTACGGCGGGTCTAGCTACACCGTCTCGTAGTGCACCTGTTCAGCGTGCGTCCGAAACACCAAGAGTGGTGCGGAGTCCTAGTATGACTACTGCTACTGCTGCGCTGCCACGAGAGCCAAATGCCTCTGGGTGTAGTGGTGCGACCACGCCCAAGGCTTGTCAAGGTGAAGGCGGTACAAGCACACTTTCGCGGTATTCGAAGCTTTCCCTTGGATTTCCGCCTCTTCCAGGTTTCTTTCGCGCACGCCATTCACCCACTACGCCACAACCGTCTGCAAAAAGCATGACCGACACAACGGAAGAACCCTGGGAAGGCAGTGCATTTGTGGATGTACCTCTGGGCTCTTCGGAGCTTGCGGCATCTGGCCGTGAAGGCAAGGCAGAGGACGATGATGATCGGCGGACCATCAAGGGCGTGGTGGCCGGGAGTGCGGAGCAAAGTGTGACTTTGGAAGCGAAACAAGGATGTATGTCAAATGGCACAAGCGCTGGAGAGGAGAAGCTGCGCGATGCGATGCTGCCAACGAGCGCGTCGACTGTCGTACCTATGGATTCATATGTTTAATATTCGCTTGTTCATTTGTCGGACAGCAGGGCCGTCGGCAAGATCCCGGACAATAGCCAGACTGACGGCGAGATTAGGTTCAGGTTGGCATGGCGCGATAGGTCTGGATGTGACCGCGTGCGGGGAATGACGAGAGGGTCCAAGGGATGGAGTGAATTGACCACGGAGGTCGGCTGAGACGGTATCCCGGGCGACTGCAGTCGCAGACTCGACGAGTCGCTGTCTCTAACGGTGACGGTGTCCAACATTGTTGCCGCAAAAAACATTTCATGGATTGGCATTTATGAAAAAAAAACAAAAACAAAAAAAAAAGAAAAGAAAACATAACCCAAGTAGCGGACTTTGAAAAAAAAAAAAAGAGGGTAAGCCACGCCTTTTTTGATCCCCACGTTACCGAAGTACCTTAAATTCGGTGGTCTTGGCTACACCACACATTCAGCGTCCTTCCTTGCTTTGCGTTGGAAAATCAGGACTCTCCAAAAGGTACGACCACCTCACCTCGTACGCCCTCGTCGCCTTCTCACTCCCCGTCGTGCACCCCCACTCGTGCACCAGCCTCACTGGCCGCATTGTACTATCAGTCCACTCTAGAACGGCTTGAAATTGGCTTCCAGGTTCGTTTGCCACTCTTCACTTCCACATCGCTTCTCATTCGCATTTCCCGTCCCAGGATCACCTCTGTGCAACTAGCATTACCGTTTCCTAATCTCGTCTCTTCGTTCAATCTGTCTTCTGTCTTCAACTTGTTTGGCAACAAAACTCGTCTTTTACTTCGTCGCTCAAGATGAACACTGTTGAAAATATCAACACTGCCGTGGATAATCGCGCCTTGGATGGGAGGAAGCAGAGTCCACCTGCTTTTCTCGACCTCGCAGACTCGGTGTGTCTTCTTTCGAAGCGCCCACTTCTAAATTAGAATTCTCTCCATTAGGCTGCGAGGCTGGGTACTAACATGCCTGACATTTCAGCTGTAAGTCTCACGTGCCCTACTTCCTTCTCGTTGTCTGACCAGACGCACGTCAAAGCGCGTCGAACTGAAGCGTTTAGAACACGAACGTCAGCGTGCCATCCAACGGAAGCTCTTTGAGGAACAGATGCGGGTTTTGGAGCAGCAGCAAGCGCAGGAGTTGCTCAGCATTCCCTACGACTCTGTCGGGTTGGCCGTCTCCGCCCCGACTACCCCACCACGCGTCAATGCTGTTCTGCATGGGGATAACCTCATCAAGTCGGCCCTTTCCCATTCTTCTGTCGACGTAGACGTGCTCTCCAAGGCCGTTGGTTCTGCTGTCGCGGACAAGCGCAAGTCTGTTACTTATGCTCCTTCCGTTGATCTCTCGCCCGAGCTTGGACCTGCTCATGGCATGAATGGGCAGTACAGTCGTGCTGGCGCGAAGAGTATGCCGGCCAGCCGTCGTACTTCCACAAGCAGTCATGACGAAGAATTAGTAGAACATTTTCGTGGTATGGCGCTTGCTGGAGATAGACCTCACCGCGCTACACCAAGCCCAGGTGCAGCCGTACAATCTGTCACGGTCCGAGGACGATACGAGGATGACCATACGCGTTCTGGTCAACAATACAACGTAGGCATGATGCTCGACGAGCAGTTGGACCAAGAGATGCACAGTGAGTTTGAGTTGCACTATTCTTTGTCTATCGCGTCTCATATTACGAAGATGCCATGAGGAATCTTCCGACATCGGATGATGACAAGTTTGCATCCTATGCGAACAAGGTAGGATTCTCATTAGAGCATGGAACCTCTCTGTACATGTTTCCATTAGATCTCAACGTCATCCGCTGCACTGGACCTCGCCCATCGTCCGCAGACTTCACCACGCAACTCTTTCGCAGCTCGTAGTGAAAAACCATCCGAATGGCCACAGTTCGTGGGCAACTCCCGTGGCCCAGATAGCTTGAGCTCAAGAACCGACCGTCGCACCGTGACAAACCCTACGCTCACGTTGACTTCTTCGCTGGATCTTAGCGGGAAGCTTGCTGGTGCGGTGTCCGGAACGTCGACACCACATGTCGGACAGCACTCGCAGATGGGCCTGGGTTCATCTGGCGCCCCGTCCTCTCGTCGGGGTTCCCCCTCCGGTGCCATTGACAGTTTCAGCACTGCAACGCGATCTGTTCCCGCGACGCCTCTCTCTATCGCTAACGGAAGTAGCAACCAAATGTTGCAAACTCCGGGTACACCTCTCACACCGGACAGTCAAAATCTAAGTGGTCGCTTGTCGTCACAAGGAAATCAGCATCTCGACGAATCTGCCGACATTCAGCCATCGTTATCTCGCTTACCATCCAGCCAATTCGGTGATTCGGGCTTGTCTTTTGAGGTATTCCCCTTTTCGTCTCCATTTCTGAGGTTGCTCATTATCCACGTAGCAGTATGGTGTTGACTCGGTGTATGGCCTTACTGGCCAATTAGATGGCTCGCGCTATAATACTTATGGCTTCGACACTGCTGGGCGGAACGGCCCTATAGTCAATGGCGCAAGTGGGTCAACTGCGCTTTACCATCACAACGGGTCTCGTTATGGTCTTGGTCTTGGACGTGGTGGCGGACCAGACAGCAAGATGAACGGTTTACATGGGCCCAAACACAAACGTGGTGATATGGATAGTAGGTTCCTGTCATGGTCCCTTGTACCATCCAGAGAACTCACCTCAACGTTTGCTATAGTCAATCGATTTGCTGGTACCCGTATTGAAGACATGCAAGGTGAAATTCCAGCATTGTGCAAAGATCAGCATGGCTGCCGGTATCTTCAAAAGAAGCTCGAGGAGGGTGTTCCAGAGCATCGTGATATGATCTTCCGTGAAACCTTTGGTCACTTTGCCGATCTGATGACAGGTGGGCGCTCGTATGTGTTACGTCGACTCTCGTGCTGATAAAGCCAAGATCCCTTCGGTAACTATTTGTGCCAAAAGCTCTTGGAGTATTCAACCGACGAACAACGAAATGTTATTTGTGAATCGGTTGCGCAAGACTTGGTCAATATATCACTCAACATGCATGGTACTCGTGCTGTACAAAAAATGATTGACTTCCTGTCCACTAGACGACAGGCAAGTCTGATCACTTTTTCCTTCCTCTTCCAGACTTACGGGGGAATCTAGACTGATCAGAGATACAATGTTCAGATTCATTCCATTATTGTTGCGCTCAGCCTCCATGTTGTTGTGCTTATCAAGGACCTCAACGGCAATCATGTCATCCAGAAATGTCTTAACAAGCTCGCCCCTGAGGATAACCAGGTACTTGCGGCGAATTAAGTTGATTATTCATACGCTCATGTTCATCCCCTGCAGTTCATTTACAACGCCGTCGCTGCAAATTGCGTTGAGGTTGCGACTCATCGTCACGGGTGTTGTGTTCTACAACGATGCATTGACCACGCTTCCGACCATCAACGCGTTCAACTCGTGAACGAGATTACATATAATGCTCTCACTCTCGTCCAGGATCCTTATGGTAACTACGTGAGTGTTACGATATGTCAACAAAGCACCCTGTTGTCAAGCCTTTGTCTGGTTCCTAGGTTGTGCAATATATCTTGGACCTGAACGACAATCGCTTCAGTGATGCTGTCATCCGACAATTCACAGGGAATGTATGCGCTCTTTCAGTTCAGAAATTCAGCTCCAACGTTATTGAAAAGGTCTGTCATGTCATCATGTTGTGGATGTGGGATCTCTCATGCTGAGTCTGCTGGATAGTGCATCCGTGTGGCGGAACATAACACTAGAAAAATGCTCATCGAGGAATTGCTTAATCGTTCACGTCTGGAGAAGTTGTTGCGCGACTCGTATGGCAATTACTGTGTTCAAGTTTGTATTGATGTTCCTTGGAAACGTCATTTACTGATGACATTTAGACTGCACTTGACTATGCGGAACCTACTCAGCGCGCCCTTCTTGTTGAGGGTATTCGTCCAGTCCTCCCACTTATTCGTAATACTCCCTACGGCAAACGCATTCAAAATAAACTGCAACGCGAACAGGTGGACAACTACAGTGGCGGATACCATGGGCACCAAGTGATCAATATGAACCTCAACAACCAGGCGCTTGGACTAGCTCATCCTTCTACTGCTGGGCGGCACCTCCCGCAGAGTATTCACCCCAACGGCCCAATTGCGGATATCTATGGATCTCAGACTAGCCTCTACGGATTACAAGGGCAGGGCTCTTACGGTCACTCGCATTTGCCACCTCCTCAACTACATGGACTTCAAGCACGTTCCATCGATGGATATGTTTTACAAAATAACTCGCCTCATAATACCAGCTTGACACCGCCGCATACCCACACCGCCGGCTATTCTGGTGTGTCGACATACGCTAACGTGAGCTTTGGCAACGTCGGTCTCGCTGGATCATTGAGCGATCCCTACCAGAGCTACGGGTACGGGATGTAGGCGTCCTATGGCGACCACCGTGTTATCGTCGACCTCGCTTCAGCCTTCTAGCCGCTCGTTAATGCCCTATTTCTATGTATATTCTATCTCTTGTGTTCGGCGCCCGATACCTCTGTGTTGCTTGTTGGTTGCCTGTGTCGTCTTCCTGGAGTACCCTTTCGACCTATGAGCATCAGCTGCCTTTGACCCTGTCACCGCGCACACTTGTACTCTGGTTCGGCGTATCCAACTGAACCCCCATAGCTATTACTTGGTCTTGCTTTCTGAACATTTGTCTTGCCCTCCTCCCCCCCTTTTTTTTCTTTCTACACGCCTCTATCTGCCGCATTTGTACAGCCTTAATCTTCCACTCATCTAAAGCAATGTCTGTTTAATGGCGAACTATGCCGCAGCACTACCTTGTGTACTTATTGTGCAATCTATACGTCGTTGCTTTCTGGATCCATATCATAGCTTCGAACAATCCCTGCACACCTCCAGAACCTGAGGGAGACGGTTACAAAAATGAGTCTCCGCTTGAATCTCAGTTGGGGCAGATGCGACTTGGCACGTTCTTTTTTTTTTGGTACAGACTCGGCTGCGGCGCAGTGAGCTCATTACTCGTGGACCCACAGAAAAGTTGGTACATAGACATGATTAGTAGCTGTACGGAAGATGGAAAATCTATATTTTTATCATCGAGGCTTTGACTTTGAGTCTCAACGAAAAAGAATCCCGCTACCTATGAACTGTTAGTAAGTAGGGCAGACGCTGCAGTCAGAACTCTGACATAGTGCATGGACGCGAACACAGGAGCGGACACTCGCCAACGCCACCCACCCGCTAACGTAGTGGAAATCACGCCGACGGTGTACGGTAAGGCTGGGAAGGCCCCCTCCGCAATTACACGCTCGGGAGTGGCAGGTCCCAGGGGGCGGTATATATAAAACGGATCATCCCCGCGCTGTCCATCCACATCAAATAAACTCGACAAGTCCTGACGTTTTTATCTCCTTTCCATCAGCTATGCGACTGCCTATCGCAGTTGTCCTCACTTTTGCTGGTGCCATTATCTCCGGTGTGCAAGCCATCCAGACCGTCACTCGCGCTGGTAGATACCTCTATACCGCCGACGGAAACAGGTTCTATATCAAAGGCATTGCATACCAAGAGCAGGGTGCGCATCTCTCGTGTTTCTCCCATCATATATCGCCTCACCTCCGTCTTCAGGTCAGGTTGTCGCTGACCCGAACAATCCTTTCCTCGAGCCCTCCACCTACATCGACCCCTTGTCCAATGGCACCAATTGTCAGCGTGACTTGCCGTATCTCCAGCAACTCGGTGTCAACACCATTCGTGTCTACAGCGTCAACTCTGCCATGAACCACGACTCGTGCATGCAGTCATTCAGTAGCGCTGGAATTTACACCATGTGAGCAATGAGGTGTCGAAGTCTCACGTCCGGCCAGTTTTGACCATGCCACAGAATCGATCTGTCTTTACCTTTGAACGGTTCCATCGACCGCAGTTCTCCGTTGTGGACCACAGCCCTTCAAGATCAATATCTCGAGACCATTCAAGCCTTTTCAAAGTATAACAATGTTCTGGCCTACAATGTGGGGAACGAAGTCGTCACTGCGACCAACCAAACAGCTGCAGCCACGTTTGTGAAGGCAGCTGCCCGCGATATCAAGGCATACCTGTGAGTACTTGGCCGGGTTGTCCCTCAGCTTGCCAATCTTTTTTTTTTTTCTGTAGAAACTCCGTCAAGTCACCTGCTCTTGTCGGATATGCTGCCATCGATGGCGATTCGTCATTGATCCTGCCCCTCGCCGAGTATCTCTCGTGTGATATCTCTAGTACTAATTCCGGTGCCACTGCAATCGATCTCTACGGGCTTAACAACTAGTACGTACTATAGCCGAATTCTGTTCGTAATTCGGGATGTTTGACATCCATGTAGTCGATGGTGCGGAACTTCGACCTTCCAAGCATCCTATGCTCCTATAGAGGCTCTTTATTCGGCATACAACGTCCCCGCCTACTTTAGCGAGTTCGGTTGCCCTACGAATCCACCTACCGATTGGAGCGAGGTCGGAGCTCTTCTCAGTTCTGACATGTCTCCTGAGTGGTCAGGTGGTATTGCCTTCTCTTATTTCCCTGCCACAAGCGCGCAAGGCGACTATGGCATAGTTTCGATCTCCGCCAATGGTAGCACAGTGACGGTCAACCAGAACTTTAACAATCTCAAAACTCAGTATGCCCAAGCTTCGCCTCCTAATTCACCCTCCCAGAGCGCAGCTGGTTCGACGAGCTACCCGGTATGCCTACCGCAGAACTCATCTATGCTTGCTTCCACCTCCTTACCGCCCACCCCCGACATTGCCGCCTGCACATGCCTGGAGAATAACCTGAGTTGTCAGTTCACTCCAACAACTTCAAATTACAGTGCAATCGTTGGCTCGTTGCTTGATTACAGTTGTGGCCTGCTTGCACAGGCTGGCAGCAATTGTGATCCCATTGCTGCCAACGGCAACACTGGTGTGTATGGTGCCGTGTCTGCGTGTGATCCAAGTATGTGCCATTTTTTCATGTGTATGAATCGAGTAACCAAATGACGGTTGTCGGTAGCTGTCATGCTGTCTTGGGTAATGAGTCAATATTATCAGGACAACAACAACAATGCTCAGGCGTGCAGTTTTGGTGGAAATGGTACTGTCAATATTCATGCACCCTCGAATACCAGTGCAGCCAATGCGGCGGCTTCGTCCTGCTTGGCAAATGCCACTGGCACTTCTGTCCCCACGCTTCCTTCCGGGGCTTCTACTGGCAATTCAGGCGGGGGATCAACATCGTCTCCTAGCACGAGTGGTGCAGCTGTCATCGATACCAGGGCTTTTGGCAGTCTTCCTGTGCTCATCATGATTGGAGTTGCCAGTGGGATGTGGGTTCTTGCCTGAAAATCTGGTCGTCGAGGACAATGAATTTTTTTGTGCTTGTGTTATGCGCTGGACTTTGCTTATAGGCTCCTCAGTAGTTTTTCTTTCCTGTAGCATATGACGAACCAGATAATCAAGTAAAAATAAATAAATAAATAAGATAAGCCAAAGAAAAGGAAAGAAAAAAACAGGACACGCAGTCAACATCATCCACCTTTCCTGCCGCAATGGGTCCTAATACACACACCACCGAGTGGACTCTGGCTGACGACGACTTTGACACAGCAATGGGTCCTGCAACCACCCACGAAATCGAGAATGGTCCGGGCGACGTCCAACTGGACGATGCTGGGCGGACTGCCGAAATGGCTCCTGGCAAGGCCTTTGAAGAAACGCACGGCGTCAAGTTTGATTCTACCCGTGACAGACAAGTCAAGGTGCTTAGGTCTTATCCTCTCGTTTTTGCTGTTTAGTTCCTGCTCTGCTGCTCTTGTCGTCACCCGTCCTCGTGCTCTGTTCGTGTCGATGTTCTACATCCTGGGCAGCTCGCTTGCGGTTCATGTCGTGCTCTGGGGGCTATACTGTTAACTGGCATTTGGACCTTGATCTACTCCACCTTTCGAGATCCGGGGACGCGGCGACTACCTCTTTGTCTGCTTGCTTGTCTAGACTGTGTTCTGCTTCATGCCCGTTTTGCTGCATTGGTCCTCGCTTTCTTCTCGTTGTCGCTTCCCTCCTTTGTGTGGCCTCGGTATTGAACTCTGCGCCGCTTAGCCGAACAAAGTTTACATTGGTGGCCTCCCTGATCATACCCGCCCGGAAGATCTGCGCAATTGCTTTGGCAAAATCGGCAACATCGTCACCATCGAGCTCAAGTGCGTTTTTTTTCATCCTCCAAAAAGGGCACCCACTGACATGATTTTTTGATTTTTAGACTTGGATATGGCTTCGTGGTAAGACCTCCCTAGCTACTTGTTCGCCCTGTTGCTGAATCGTCGGGAATCCGCTTAGGAATTTGACAGCAGGGAAGCTGCAGAGGAAAGTGTTGCCAGGTATCACGAAGGATATTTCATGGGAAACAAAATCCGCGTCGAGCCTTCTCATAGTCGTGGGCGAACGTTCAAACGACCGGAGGACCCTGGTGCATGCTTCAAATGTGGTGAAAGCGGTCACTGGGCAAGGTGAGTGCGCTGTTATCTGGGGATCCGACGCCACACCAATAGTCCGTGACAGGGAGTGCCCTCGTCCGTCCACCACCCAATCGTGAGTGTTCCTCTCCGTTGCTCTCTGCACAAACTGAGTACATTGCACCAGGCGCAGTGGCCCTGTGTACGATGATCCGCCCCTACATGATCGCAACCATCCCACCCGTGATTACCATCATCACTCACATAAGGATGCTCATCCATATCGAGATGAATACTCAAGGCACCCTAGCTCGAGGGATAGTCGCCTCCATGACACTCCTCAGCCTCCGGCCCCTCCAGTGCGAGAACATCGACGGGCCGCAAGTCCGCCGCGTGACCGTCGTGAAAACCCTCCTCCACGTCGCGAGTACGATGACCATCGCACACGAAGCTCTCCACAACCACAGCCGGTGTCTCGCTACGACCGGACTGGATATCATGGTGCTGAACGGGACTACCCTTCGAGCGTAGCACCGTCTCATCGTGATTCTTACGATCGATTCGATAGACGCCCTCCTCATTCAGAAGACAGGAGTGCGCAGTACTCCACACGCAGCGGAAGGCCTCGAACTCCCCCTGGTCCTCCTCCGCCGTCTGGGAGAGACGATCATGACAAGGTGTCTCGGTAAGAATACACACTACTCAGCAAGTTTGAAAGTCGATGAGCATTGTCTCTAGGGGCCACTACCAGGAAACACGTAGGCGTGCGATGACACCACCCCCTCCTTACCCTGGTAGTAGCTCGAATGGATTCCGATCTCGGTATGCTTACTTCTTACTTGCATTACTCTGCGAACTTAGGTCTACCTTTTTCCAGGCGTCGCTCGCTTAGTCCACCTCCGCGATATGATTCGAGGTATGGCGCATCAAGTCACTCTGATGGCGACAGGTACTCTGGCTCTCAGCGAGAAGGGATGCGGGTCAGAGACTACCATCGTAGCAGTCGGGCCGAAGACTCTGGCCACAGGCGGTCCTAATGTGACAAAGTGGCTCCATCTACCTTGCCCTGTTTGCTAGCTTCCGTCCTTATCCCTCAAGTAGTCGTTTCATCTAAAATACTTGAATCGTGCGCTCTTAAACGACAGTCACCTTATGCAAAATGAATATTTCACCATGGTTCATTGTCATTGGTCGTACATCTTCTCGTGCAAAAAGCTGGCTGGAGGTGTTGAACTCGATCTGTCGGTGGAAATTAGTATGACCACGTCTTGTTCTTGGTGTCCGGCCCCAAATTCACAATACGTACCCTTGTCCAAAAGTCGTGATCGCCTGAGCACCCTCGTGGCAGGTGTTTCGAGGCTCTTCGCCGACTAACATTGAGCGACGCAATCGCTTGTCGCTTTTACCTAACGTGTGCCCCATACGCCGTTGAGCATCGTACATTCTAGTGTCCCATCCAGGCCCATGTCCGGCCGTGTCAGCGTTGTACATCTTGCATGTGGGTCATACGACGTGTCTTGGAGCACTTGTCTGAGTGGCATTCATGAGGACACATAGCCATGGAATTGGATCCATGTCTCTGTCTCGTATTATCCTCTCTATTCTTCCTTGCAACTTGGAGAAACCGCCATCCCCCGACGTCTGGTGCGACCACTGCCGGTGCCTCCATCCATCAGTACGACCCCGGACAACAAGTCACCAAGTGTGTCTTGACAGAAGCTGTCTACTTACACCGAGGCTCTTGGTAGCACATCACCCTACAAGGTGTGTCTCATCTTTTTACCCTGCCCATCAAATCTACTTTTCACGAGTGCTTTAGTGCTGGTGCGAGCTTTCCAGGAGGTTTCCCCAGTGTGGGGGATCGTTGGGCTGATCAAGCACACACCGCACATAAGGTGACGTCGTAAACCCGGCTGCGATACCAAACAACGACCACACGTACTGTATGGTATCACCACTTGCCTATCGTTGCTCCCGCCGCTGCACTTACACCGTTTCCCGAGATACACTCATTTGACACGGTTGAAAGGACTTGATCACTCAATTTGCGCTGAATCACTAGACAGATGTCGATTCAGGGGCAGCCATTAGTGAAGGTGTACATTTTCAGCATAATCTAGAACGGAGTCTCCAGAGACCAGTCCTAATACGTGGTTGTAGCTATGAGAGGAAACAGAGCGAACGAAACGAGGTGCCAGTCAATTGGTCCAACCAGGATCAATGCAAAAGCGGCAACCAGGACCCTCAAGGACCTACAAGGGTACCCAGTAAAGCGTCTTCCATCAGCACTACAAATCAAGCTGGTATATCAACCATTCAAGAATAAAGGACGACCAGAGGTCATCGCTCTAGTGGTGCAAATCAAACAATTGAGAACCAAAGCAGGGCGAAAACGACCTCCTTGACCTATCACAAGCTTGTCCGGTACAGAATGCAACATTTGAACCAGTTCGCACTCAGTGAGGTGACTACCTTGGCAATAGCATCGGCGATGCTCACAACCCTGGCTCTTCTCACCGTGTTTCGTGTGTATGGCGGAGACGAACAAGAACAAGGACAATCCCCCACAGACATCAATGGAAGGGGAGTACGTATAGTCCGTGTATTTTGCACACGGCGCACGACTGTCTACCTGAGCAACTGGTCAGAACAATCGACTCCGAGGCGGATGGAAAGAATGCCTCCGAAATTTGATTAATTCGAGTCCCTATAACCTCGGGAGAATGAAAAGACGAGCTGAGTTATATCATGCCAATACAAGGATGTTCGCCTTACCTGTTCTTCTGCCTCAGAACACAAATCATTGCTCGACAGAGTATTTGCGTGTACCCGGGAGACCAAAATGGTACTACACCCAAAAACACCAAGTCGAAACCATGGCTTGCTGACTGCAACACAACTGACGTCCAATATGCGCGCACTGCATCACCCAGACGACTGGGGAACTTGTCAAGATGATGGGGAATAAGGCGAATTGTATATGCACGTATGCTACATCTGCTTGAAGAGTTTACTGATGCTAGTCCTAGTCCGAATCGTCAGCAGGTCGAGGTATCCACGAGACCTCCATGTAATATAGATTCAGAGTGTCCAGATCTTTACGGTTGAATCACGTCCGCCCGAAGCGAGATAGCGGTCCATATACCGGAGGCGATCCACCGGTCGGGTATGTCCATTCGTCCGCAGCGTAGAGTGTTGCATGGTGGTACGGTTGTATATCTGAGGCGCAGAAATCAGGGTTACGAGAATATATGAAGCACGGATGCGACGTGTATACAGACCTTCACACCGTTCTCCCCAGTGGCTGCGACGACCTTACGTGTGTCGAACTGCAGCGCAGTCACTCCATGGTCATACTTGAGTGTCTCCAATACCCCACCCGAACGCACATCCCATATCTCGAAATGAACAAACCTGAGATGCATCCAATGTCAGGACGATGTCCACACTCACTCGAATTGACTTGTCCAGACCGCCACTGACAATGTGGATCTCATCAAACTGTAGGCATGTTATGGGTCCTGTGTGTCCGAGTAGAGTCCGATGAGCCTGGCCAGTACGCACTACGAGTCGTCAGTCCCTCTCAAGAAAAGTGCGATAAAACACTCAACTATCCCACATCCTGACTGCACCATCACCACTCCCACTCACGAGCCCGTAACCCCAGAATTGGACACTCCCCACAAAGTCCTGATACATGTCCCAGCTTCCATCGGCGTATGGCGGCGTTGGTACAGCGAATGTACTTGGGGCCACGGTTGCTCCAGAAAATGGCGACTGAGTACCAGGTGGGGCGACTTGGGAGTGGGAGATCGCCCAAAGGATGTCCATCGTGAGCACACACTGACCAGTAGTGAGATCCCACTGACGGAGGGTCTTGTCTGATGCGCCCGTGACCTATCAAGAGTCAACACAGTCACGCACAACGTCACGAGCGACATTCACCAAACACTCGTCCTCGAAATAAAGAGCTGTGACTGCCTTGGTATGACCATCATACGTCCTCACACAAGGTCCTTCGGAGTCTGTACCACCCTCGCTCACTGTACTAGACCTTGTGAGGTCCGTTTTCTCAATGAGCTCTCCGTCATGGTACAAGGTTGAGTCCTCTTCCAGAACATCGCTCAGTGCGTCCTTTTCCCAATCGTCATCCACGAAACGAAGATCCCATAGTCGAACGGAACTGTCTTCACTGCCGGTCAGGCACAAGCTATCCTCTACTTGAATGCATTTGACTCCGCCGCGGTGTCCGCGTAAACGGGCGATTTCGGATCCTGTCATCAAGTCCCAAACCCGTGGATGGGGGTCATCTTGTGATGAGCTGACCAACGTTCCGTATGGTTCTGAGAAATCAAGCGCGGTTATCGGCGCTGAATTACTTTCCAAAGTCTAGAATGACCCCGTGAGTGAAGAGAGGAAGCGCGGAGTGATGTGGTGTACCATGAACGCCATAGCAGGAGGAAGATCGTCGTGTTCTGAAGGTAGAAAGACGGGCCCTAAGACGGGATGAGATGTGAGTGAGTGAAGGGATTGGTGATGTATACCTTTTCTCCGCCGCGAAGGGGGGACGTGGTGAATTTGGGAGGTGGCACCTTTGTGATGTTCGAAGGTCGCTTGTTCAAATTGTAAACGTTCCTGAATGCCTTGCACTGGAGGGTAGTGAGCAGACTGAGACGAGGCCAGCGACGGTCGGCATACGTTCAGCATCGAGCTCTAGGTCATCTTCGTGAATTTTCAACAGGTCTTGCTCCAACTGCTCGCGAATTAAATCCAATGCTTTAATCTTGTTTTCGACTTCAGAGATCTCGCTCTGGATCAGACTCTGTGACGGTATCACATGAAGTAAAAGGAGGGGTGTGAAGACACGTGCACGCACCCGCCGTACATGTAAATTTTCCTTGTCGCCGACGATTTCATCTGCTTGGCGTATGAGCTCGTCTTTGCCCAAGATCTTGACCGTGTTTAGACTCTCCCTGGCCCTCCTCTTCCCTTTCCGTCTGCTTTGGTCCACTACGACGACATCGTCTTCGCTGACGATGCTGTGACTGTCCTCTATCTCTGCCTCGAGCATGCCTCTGGCTTGGGTGCCCAGTTTTCTCAACCCGACCTTGGGCACGTCGATGTTTCGGAGCTGACGTCTTCTGGTACGGTTCCTCTCGGAGCTAGGAATGGTGGCATTGAACCCACGCAAGAGGCTCACGTCGGAAGCCACTCCATCTGGCTCTGGGACGTCAGCGCCGAGCAGTTCCTGAGTTGCTTCTGCGACTTGGAGGTCACGGGATGTGACGCGGCGGTTTCCGAGGGTGAGGTGGAACGGAGCGCGTCCGAGGGAAGCAAAGTCCATTCCGGCTCCACTCTTGGTGGAGATTGACCCGCGCGCACGGGAGGACACGGTGGCTGCTGCTGAGATGATCCTCGGAGTCATGATGACGGGTGCGACTGGTGGAGTGAGCGTGGGATGGGGGTCAGGAAAGAAGAGCGCACTGACGGTCTGAAAAGATTCGCGTAGAGTCCTCCTTCTTGTGCGAGAAGGGGGAGAAGAACGCTTTGGACATGGTGGCGGAGAGAAAGAGAGCGTCGGACGAGCGCGTCGTTGGACTCGTCGAGGAAGGGGACCGTCGCATTCCGACAAATATTCCCACGTATTCCAAACATGGTCATGTCACGTGAATGACATCAAGGGGTATGGTCTAGACCAGTGACATCATAGCACGTGATCCTACGGATTGAAAGAGAATGTTGTCTGCGCGGGTTGGGCAGTGGACCGTCCTGCCTCGATGGCCGACGATTTCTTCTCCCATGTCGCCGTCCGACGTTCTTCCTCATCGTCGCCCGACGCCGACCCCGCCCACGATGCCGACGCCGACGTCAATGCCGACCCACACCGCCGCTTTGCACACGCCATCTCCGCACGCTTTGGCACCGCTGACCTCCCCACCGCCCGTCTCCTTCCCGCCGATCCACCTTCCAACGCACGTCCCACGCTCCCTCATCCCATTCCCGTTCCTCTCCCTCTCCCCCCCCCCCCCCCCCCCCCCCCCCCCCCCCCCCCCCCCTTCCCCACACCCCCCCCCCCCCCCCCCTCCCCGCCTCCCCCC